>JAAAXO010000302.1:23266-64049 GCA_011799875.1 Thinopyrum elongatum | reverse complement strand
ACCAGCTCATTTATTCATTCATAAATCCAATAAAATAAAAACATTGAATTTTGTGTACCACATTATTGGGTGTCTCGCTAAGCTAACCAATGTCCTATATAGGAATAATTTCATATGATGAAACAAGAAGATAGATAATCATAACCAGAATGAGTAGATTAAGTCACGACAAACAAATACTGCACGCGTTCTAGAGTTGTCCCGTGTGTATTGGACAGTTTAGCGTTGAAAACGTGAGTTCCCATGCTGGAGCGGAATACTACAAAGGTCAGCGAGAAAGGCAAGGAATCGAAAAATAATCTTTTGTTCCCCACATAGTTAATTGGACGGCCTAAATGCATTTTAAAGGCAATGCAATCAAGAACCTTTGTCTCACCCCAAAAAATGTGGGTCTTTTTTACCTTTCAGGGTCTCTAATAACACTTTGACTATAATTTCTAATTGTAATATGTTACAAAATATGCATATTATGAAAGAATTTGTGTAAGACAAATCGAATGAATTATTCATAGATATTAGTGGTCACGTTTAAAAGGTTGACCGCAAAGATTCGACAGCGAACGTAATTTGTGATATTTGTGTGAGCTTGTCACAACAATTTGAAATCTAAATCAAGGAACAAGCCCCTTGTATTTTCCCTCCTTCTCGAAGAAGCTTAACCCTTTTCAATGATGAATTAGGAGCGTCACTTTTAGCAAATGATATAAATGTGACATTTTCCTAAATATAGTCTGCTCGCATGCATATTCCATCAACTTTCTAATGTCCTCGCACGACTATTGCTATGTGTTTACTACGCATATTTCACTATTTTCTTGCTGCCTCTGATTTAGTGGCAGATCAAAAGGTGTGATAAATGTCTCAAGAGTTGGGTGTTTTAAGGAACAAATGTTGAAGCTGGCATTATCAACATCTCTTTACAATAATGTGCAAGGCCTCTAGAAATTGGAAGAGGTTGGATATACCTTTTTTCTTGTGTTGGATCCCGGAGAGTGATCGATGGTTCAGATTCATATGTTTCTACTCTTAAATATGCATACGTTTAAGGTGAATAATAAACTTCTACTATTGTTTGCTACTCAAAACAAGTTTTAATTAAGTCAGCAAAATCTCGATCACCTCAAAACAAGAATGTTCAAATTGCATAAGCAGAAGAAAATGTTTTGAATGACAAATACTGTTTCGGTTTGCTAATTTTGGGTCACCTGAAATTTTTGTGAACTTAGTCATCTAAAAATGCATAGTACTAAGCTTAAAATTACAGTCCAAATAAATATGCAATTTAAGCAAAATGTTGCTGGCAATTTTTATAATTTTCACTTACAATTAGGGTTCATCTTCTCCAATCATTATTTCTAACTAAGATATTTTTTGTCTTTCAGTTTTCTATCAGGGTTAATCAATTCCTCAAATTCTATCACATAGATTAATTATATATATGGAATGGGAGGCAATGATAAATGGTTGGATATGATTCAAAGGCTAAGAAATATGTCTGAGATTTAAAAAAAAATCAGGCAACATAGAAATAGCAGCCCATATTGTTTACCTGGTATCCACTCCTTTCTAGACAAGGATCTGACGTTCAGTAGTTAGTGATGTACACTAAACGGAACAGATTGCCATCCAGTGCTCGTTGAACAACCTCTGAAAAAATTCAGTTTGAGATGATCCTTGAATAGCCTGCCATGAAGCAGTCCAATTCACATGTTTTGATTCTGATCTGGTGGTGAAACTTGCAGTTGGTGCCAAATTTGACATATCCACGATACATATAGTAGTACACAGTCTGTACCCTGTAAGGTTAAAAAGCACCAGGTTTTCACCCAAAAAATGTTAATTTATGAATACAGTGTTAAAAGCACTAAATATGTTTGTAGTGCAAGGAAGGATGAAAGAAAACCTGAAATGATTAGCCTGACAGAGCTTGGTGGTCAAGGTAATAAAACATGAACTAGATTTCAAGAAAGACTTACAGACGAAGTGTAGCCAAGGGAGTTTAGCTTCCTTGCTTGACTTCCGTTTTTCCTCCATGGTAATGTAGGTTGCATTCTTTCACGAAAAAATACCTGAAAAATACTTGCATAAAAAATATGACTTTTTAAACAACATAACACCGCTTTATAAGGATAAGAATGGACTATACTTTGTCTTAAAATACCTAATGCTTCTAGTAAAGAGAAAAAAAAGAGCACGGAAAATATTAAGCTTGCATGTTACCATCCATCATCTGCTATCTCTTTAAACAAAATAAGAACGAAGCTGAATCAACATAATTTGTAATAAAATTTTCATCCTCAATCAAACATTTTGGAAACTTGAACAAGGAATGGTATCTAGCGAATATAATGATTGGGCCATAAGTTCAGGAACACTACAGGTACATACATAGCTGTACTTCAGGGGTGTTGTCCATGATTGGAAAAATAAGAAAACCGCCAAGTTCAAGCACCAAGTGAAAACAACATTTAAGACAGCCATTTGTGTGTGTGGGTGGGGGGGGGGGGGGGGGGGGGTGGGGGGGTGGACTTAAAGACATCCATTTTACCCATATACAGTAGAGAAAATGCATATACATTTGGATGCATGGGAACGATGTCGACACTTGATTTGCATTCATCCAATTCAAAATATAACATGTTTTTCCCAACTCTATTTAAAACTTAAAAGTGTGCAAGTAAATTTAATGAGTAATCAGTCACTATAATAGTTATTTCTCTATTACCAAGACAACAAAAACACGAATATCATTCTCATTTCGTTTGTCTTGTAACCTCTTTCCTACCCATGCTTTATCAAAACACACTTTTCAAAGAAAAGGAAGGAATATAATTTATATTTGCCTGATTTCAAAATATTCGATACTAAAACATTAATATATGGGCATAATTGCTTCATCTCATATTATAAGAATCTTTAACTCTCTTGTAGGTTTTTTATGTTGAATGTGCCAACCTTTTTTGTTGTTGATAGTTACCAAGCTGACTGTTTGGTAAATGTGCCAACCTTGGAACCAAGCAGGATTAATACAGAAATTGAAAAAGCTGACAGAATTTCCAATTTAGACATGCTGGTAGGAAGCAAACAATCAGGCCGGCTTCCTAATTAACATAGACATAAGCACACATGGATGACGATTGTCATCAGCCCAATACAGAAATAGCATAGGAAAGCAAGAAATGCATCATGCAATGAATGATTTAAGAACACGGATATCTAACAATATTTGCATATTTTCTCTTTTTTAGATCTCATTACTTTTTATGCAATAAGAATTGATTAGGGTTAGAAGGCCACCATTACGACAAACATGCAATTGTTTGTAAGAGAAAACCCTTGAAGGAATACAAATTATATTATTTTAGTAAATATTTAGAACCCTAGGTGGGGCACATCAACGCAAAATTAATAGCCATACTGTCATAGCATAAAGGCTAGCCAATACACTTGTGGCACCCCTCATCCGGAAGAAGACCGTCATGGGATGTGCTGGCATGAGGCAGAGACACGCGTCCGCGTACGTCGATGACCCGACGCGAGGAGACCAGCAGCAACAAGAAACCAACAAATGTGGCAAGGGAGGAAACAAGGCTCTCTTATTTTAGAAATTTGACCCCTCTCAAGGAGGGGGTCTCCTCTATTATAGGGAAAGTGGAGGGGTAGAGGAAGTTACAACTTTGCCCTTGGCAATTTACTACACTACCCCTGGATGCATTAATGCTTGGGGGCAAGTTGGTCCTTCCCCAGAGAATATCCCAGGAATATGTGGTGGGTCCTACTCCATGCTCAACCTCTTGCTGGTGCGAGGTGTGAGCTTCCCACACATCTCAACGCAGGTTGGACGTAGGCGCGAGGTTTGAATCTCCCCGTAGGGCGGAGTTGGCACTCCGCAGGCTTGATGCTTCCCACAGGTGGGAGGTTGACTCTCCTATAGGGCAGAGTTGACGTCCCATGTGTGTGCAGAGTAGGTTCTCCGTGGAGTTAGTCTTCCCATTGGTAAGAAGTTGAGATCTCCAGGCATGTGCACGGATAGGTGCTCCAGGCAGGTGGCGTTCCCGTTGTTGCGGAGATGACGCCCAATGCATGAGCGGAGTAGGTGCCCCGTGGAGTTGGCGCTCCATGCAGGTGCGGAGTCATCACTCGTGTATGGAGATTTTTCACTAAGTCAGGGCACTGGCAGATCCGGGTAGCGAGGGGACCCTCCTCAACAGATAGCATTTAATTTGTTTCTACCAAAAACTCATGGATATTTAGAACATCCAAAACAAATTTAATTTTTTTTAGAAAAGGAGGATCACCCCCAACCTCTGCATCAGAAAGATGCATGCAGCCCTATTATTAAGCAAAGTATCCGACAGGTCTGCGGTCTAGTACAAGCTCGCTCAGAGCTATAATTTTTTTAAAAGGTTAAAAGTTGCACAACCGGCGAAAAAACGGTAAAATAGAGCATCTCCAATAGATGATGCAAATTTGAAGATGTAAAACAGAAAATGTAAAAATTTCATCTCCAAAAAATGCATTTACATCTTGAAAAAAAGCAACTCCAACAGATGATGTATATTAGAGATGTAAAAGATCAACTCCAATAGATGATGCAAACTGGAGATGTAAAACGGCCGCCGGCCACGCGGCTGCTGTTAAGCGCACAAATTCAAATAAAAACATCCTGAAAACAATTTAAAAATTCACATGTGCACAATATCAAATTATTACATAATCATCAAACCACAACATCAAAAGCAACACTAATACAATAAAGTTCTTGCACATACAACAACAAATAATGAAACTAGGCGGCTCTTTGCCATGCCATTTCCAGTACTCCTCATCAAATCCTTCTGATGTTGATCGTGCGAATGGAGTCTCTAATTTCATTGTACACCTTCATGAAACGTCTGATTGACTCCTCTTTTCTCATCGGCATAATGCATATGCCCATAAGATCATAGGAGTAATAAATCCTGTCCACGCTCATTCTCAATGATATGTTATGCATGACACGCAAGCAGTCATGATATACCAAAGGCTAGCAAAAAGCCCAGCCCACGACCGACCGCCCGTCGACGCCATTACGGCAGCCGGACATCTTGATTTGAAGCGGTGGACGAAATCGAATCGGCGGCTGCGGGGGACAGCCGTCGCTACTCCGGCGAGGCAGGTGGCAGGGGACAGGCGGGGCAGAGTCGCGGCGGGGTCGGAAGTGGGCGGGCAGGCGATGGCGGCAGCGATTTTGGGAATTGCCGGCGGCGGAGTTGGGCAGCCGTCAGGCGGGCAAGGGACGGCGGGCGGGCGGAAGCAAACTGAAGGCAGTTGGGCAGTTGGCGCGCGGCTGCGCTTTTACATCTCCTGTAGGTGGAGATGCAAATTTGCATCTCTGGTGTTGTATTTTACATCTCGGGGTGAAGATGTAATTTTTTTTTTTGCATCTACATCATCTGTTGAAAAGGGGTTTTTGAGATTCAGAGATGCAAAGTAATTATTTTTGCATCTACATCATCTATTGGAGATGCTCTTAGGACATCAAAACTGGGCACCCTAGGAGGCGTCTCGCACCCTCCAATTTTGGATCATCGATCTCGCTATGTGGACGCTTCCAGCCGCTGGATCTAAGATTAGCGCTACAGTATCCATGACTTGGACCAGATGTCCTACGGGCTGCTGCCCCGGAAAAATCGGAGGCCTCTAGTGGATTTGCGCCTCTGTACCGCATGAAGCCCATCTCAGACTCGTCGTCGTTAGCTCACGAACACCCCAAGGTCTATAGGCCACACCCATGAACTCTCTTACTCCTCCTGGCCTTCAGCCTCGTTCATGTGGTGCTGCAGTAGAGACACATTGCCATCTCCATCACTTCTCCCATCCCTCACCACCTCCCCTTCGGCCACCGCTGTTCCCAGGTCTGCTCTCCCGTGCCTCTCCTCTCTACCACGGCATGTGGTCCTGCGGATGCATCCGACAAAACCTTAGGTTCTAGGCGGCGGCGGGCAGGTGGTCTCTCCCAACCCCTAAACCTCACCACCAGGACGCAAGAGGAGGACATAAAACCCCGATTCTGCTGTTAATCTTTGTTAATTCAATTCTAATGGTCTAATTATAGGTAGGGTCACACTTCTTTATTTGGTTGATACCAGGCAGAGGGCACTGAGTGCACAACGAGTAAATTGGCCATATCATATTTTTGTCCCATTGCAATCGAAAATATATAATAGTTA
This sequence comes from Thinopyrum elongatum, assembly GCA_011799875.1. NCBI lineage: Eukaryota > Viridiplantae > Streptophyta > Magnoliopsida > Poales > Poaceae > Thinopyrum > Thinopyrum elongatum. Next base: position 57,837 of record JAAAXO010000302.1, on the reverse strand, counting down.
CCATACTGAGCGTGTCCCAGGGCAGTGGTTAGTACTCTCCGTTTCTTCCCTAAAGGTTCGGGTTCAAACCCCTATGTTGCACTTAGTCCTTTTTTTTAGGATAACCATAGGGCTAGTTTTTTTGGGGCTTATGGCTGGCTGTGGAAATAAGCTGCCCCCTCCCCAACTTATTTTAGAAGCCCAATCAAAATTTTATTTTAGAGGCCTAGTGGTTAACCCTTAATTAGTAGACTTCTAAATAAAATTTAAGTTGGGCTTCTAGAATAAGCTGGGGAGGGGGCAGCTTATTTCCGCGGTCAGCCATAAGCCCAAAAGAACTAGCCCTAGTCCTTTTTTTAAGAACGAAGGGCCCACATAATAGAGCGCAAACAAAATTTAGGGCCCAAGGGAATTCCATCCCTTGAGCTCACGCACGTAAAAGGACGACTTTCCACCAGGCCAAGGCCCGCGTTGTGTTAGTAATGGATACGTACCTTATTTAATAATTACAAACGTTAATTCAAATTCATTCTTTTTTTTGTCTGGTAGGAACATTTTTGGAAAGGAACCGTAACCGGTCGGTTCCCGAAAATCTCGGCCGAGAAAAAAAATCCTTGGATATAATTGGTCCGACGAGCTGCCTATTGAAGAAAATGATTTTGTGCAACAATTAATTTGGTCTGTTGTGCCAGCTGATAGATATGCCTATGAATATTCAGCTAACGGACACGAATAATAAATAGCTGAAGTTATGATCTTCGTAGTTATCAGGCCATGCAAGGTTTAGAGACAAGGCAGAGAGAGAGAGAAGCAACTAGCAAGGATGAAAAGGAAGGAGGACCAATAAACCACGCACCTGTGGTACTCGGATGAATTAGATGCTGCTTGGCTGCTGCTGCTGCTCCCAACCCCACTTTTGTCCTGCCCAAAAAAACCCAGCGCACGCGTATGTATAAAAACGAAATTATACATATATGGGAGTTGGCAACGTACGTACGTACGTACGTACTTACCATGAACCTGTAGAGAGGGTGATGGAACCTGCACTTCATCCCGTAGCCGCAGCTCCCGGACTTGACGCAGTAGGAGCAGTCGGGCTCGCCGGGCCGCAGGGGTCTATCCTGCTCCGCTGCTATCATCTCGCCGCATCGGAGGGCTTGGGAGGGTGGTTGAACCAGCAGTTCATCCCCTACCCGCAGCCCAAACTTGACGTAGTAGGAGCAGTCGGGCTCGCCGGGACGCCGCGGTGGTACTCCGGCTCCAGCTGCTTAATCTCGCCGGTCTCCGAATTGGCGAGTTGCATCGAGGAGGGCGGTGCGGCAGAACAATGGGAGGAGGGGCTATGGGGGAGTCGCCCATCAGAGCGGTGCACATGGAGACGGCAACAGGCCGGGAGGACACACGAACATGCTCTCGCTGTGTTTGGCTTAAGAGAGGGGGAGGAGCACTGGACTGAAAAGCTAGCACGGTGAAAAGTAGACTCGTCCATCCCCGGGCCTGAGACAAGGGAAAAGAAAACGTACGAACAATGTCTTTTGACTCACTTCCTTAACGCAGAGGAACTTCGTTCTTTGCATTATTGCTAGTGAACATGCTACTTCCTTACGAGAGGAACTTGTTTTGGTCTTGCATTGCGAGTGAACACGATAGAAAAAAATACAGAGGCCGGAAGGAAGAGCGAGCCTTGCCAGCCATAAGGTCTGTTTGGCCGATATTTCCCCTTTATTTGTTTTTCCCGTTTATACCAACTTTTTTTTTTGCGAAATCCGTTTATACCAACTGGTGGCCATCAACCCTGCATTCGCTGACGCAAAATGGCAATATTTATCGCTAGGCCCTTTTTTTAGGACAAGGTCACCGTGTGATTTGGATGGACAGACACGTGCAGACAGAAGACGCTAGAAACGACGCAGAAAGCACAAAGAATATGAACAGCAGCCGAAAAGACCCAAGGGAAAAAAAAGGAAATTACAACGAGCCCTCGGGTCTTCGCGACTGACCGCGCTGTCGCCCGCCCCCTCGTGGCTGAGGCAGGCGTCGGAGAGGGAAACGAGACTCCCATCGCGCCTTGGACAGGGCCACATACTTGCATACGCGTGTTTTTTTAGAAGCATACGTGTTCCATTCATATCAAAGTCTATGTTATAAGGCAAGTACACACACCTACACTAGTAGAAAAAGGCCCATTTGTCCTGGTTCTGGAAACGGGACTAAAGGGTCGGGATAAAGCCAACACCTTTAGTCCCGGTCGCTTACGAACCGGGACAGATGTGGCGTCCACGTGGCCATGCGGCAGCCCAGGCAGGAGGGCCTTTAGTCCCGGTTGGTAACACCAACCGGGACAAAAGAGCATCCACGCGTCAGCAGCTAGGAGCTGGGGTTTTTTGTTTTTTTTTTGAAGGGGGGGGGGGGGGGTTTGGGGGTTGTAGTGTTAATTTAGGGGTTTCATATTGTGTTAGCTATTTAATAGAGAGAAGTGTCCTCTCTTATCTCCGTGCTTGGTCGACGCTACGTACTATACGTATAGATAGAGAGGACTCGACACGCTAGCTAGTAGCAAATGAAGAGAAACCATTAAGTACACAAGATCGTCATGAACATATAACAGAGAGAAGTGATCGGACTCCTCCTTCTCCGAGAGATGTGGTCGAAAACAAGTTTTCGTATATCTATCCGACGCTACTAGCTACATATAACAATATAAGATCTCTACAACCCTAACATCTGATGTCAAGTTTCATATGGTATTCTCCGGCTGGATTGATGACGTGGTCAAGAAAGAACCGCCAATCCTCTTGAATTGCTTTTAGCGATCATTGTGGTAGGTGTTTCCCGCAGCTGCCAAATCTAATTTGAAGAAGGGGGTCAATACATATATATGAATGAAACTCAACACAAATGATGGTAATAAAATAAAATTATGAATATTATTGCTACGCACTTTATATTGTTTTTCAGAGAGCCCCGCTTAGAGGTCGTCGCATTGTAGATGTACTCGCAAACGTAGTATCCACAAAAATTATTCCCGCCTCCGCCACAAACCACTTTACGAGAAATAGAGGTCAATCAAACTGATAATCAAGCATTATAAATGGTATTGATGAAACCAGCTAGAATCAATGGGAGATGCGCGGAACTAGCTAGGATTACTTACTTTCAGGTGTGTAAATCGCAGCTCCCCCGGCAGTCCCGGAGCTTCTGCGGTGAACACTTTCCAACCCTGCGAGACAAAGAAAATAATTACTTGATATCAGGAAATGACACAAAGTTGCGTATAGTGCGATAATGATCGATGAACCTACTTCTGGAGCATTTCAGCCATGGCCGCATATCCATGGGATCTTTCATCTTGAGTCTAAGACGGTTTACTAGTCCCTGCTCAAGCTTAATCTCTGGAGAATAAAGTGGAAGTGCGCACGCATGCATAACTCACAATTCATTACTATAATCTCGAGTAATAAGGAAAACCGAATATGCAGAAGACAGTAAAACTCACTTGAAGTTGTAAGGAAAGAGTATTTTATCTTTGTTTTGATTTTAAGCAACGATTTGTAGCAAGTTGGCCTCGGTTTCTTTCGGATTATATTAATCGTCCATTCATCTATGAGATTTGGTAATGAACCCATATCATAGATTTGTGCATTTCTGCATTCAACGATTTCAATCTGCATAATATAGTGAGGATAATTATATTCATGCAATGAAAGGCTGAGCTATATATAGAGACTTAATTACAGAAGTATAGTACTTACAGACAGTAGCAAGTGATGATTATTTATCGAAGTCCTTTTGATTGAAAAACTGGAAGAACTCCTCAAATGGAATAGACAACAGATCAAGTCCAACGAGGTCGTGCTCCTCTTAACTCTCAGCGTCAAAAACCTTCCCAGACTTGCAGGTGTCCATGTACCACTTATGGAATCTTCGCATCATCGTTGTTAGAGGAGGATCACCGGTCTGACGAGAGGCTCCCGTACCGGTATTGTGTTCGTCCACCTCCATTGTATCAAAATGTGCATCGTCGGGCAGGTAATCACCAGGATTGGTACCGGCAGCATCCCCAGCAGATTTGAGACGATATCACTAGACACCTTGAGCGGGGGGCACGATTGGTTCGCCTGTTCGCTGAGTGGGGAATTTTTTCTCCCATTCTTCGTTCTTGTAACCTTTTGTCACTTGAAGTAGTTCCTGACCGGCGCGCTCCTTCCACTGCCTTTTTAAGAGAGCGCGGACATGGTGTCATCCGGCGGAGGCGGTGGTGGTCGCTTCAGGGCATCCAAAGTGCCGCTTTCAATTTCACCGGATCTATTCTTTCCTCGGAGGGGTGGATTTTTCTTTGCAAAAAGTCCTTCATTTCGGCTCGACAGATCTGCAACGTTTTCCTCATTGTCCTCTCGTATGGTAACTTCTCTAGAGGCATGAGAGTCGGACAGAATCTATATTGCCTCCCGCTCTGGCGTACTGCTAGACGCCGGAGAGCGGAGCGGCTGCGGCTGTCTTCCTTCGTTGCTTATGAGCGGAGAAGGAGGCGGAGTGCTAGACGCACCGGAGCAGCCGAAGCGGGCAGCGCTGTCTTCCGCTGTTGCTGATGAGGCGGAGTAGGAGGCGGGCTGCGTCGGACGTGCCGACGCGGGCGGAGTGCCGCCACGCACGGAGAAGGAGGCAGGGGCCCTGATCACTCACGGAGGAGGAGGCGGAGTGCCCGACTCGCCGGAGGAGGAGGAGGAGGAGCGGGAAGCGTCCAGTTCGGAAGGTTGATGAGCTCCTTCCGCATAGACATGGAGTCTTCAGAGCAAGACCCGCGCGAGTCTCCCTTCACGGTAGGGTGGTCAAGCTGGAGTCCTCAAAATCCCTCCATTATTTCATCGACCATCACAACCACATAGCCTTGGGGAATCGGAAGGCAGTGAAAAGTTGCGCCGGGTTGAGGAGGTGGCAACAGAGCCGACAGCCGCTGACTTTGAGTGCTGCCATTGCGTCATAAGGTTGGCAATCTTGAGCCTCCGTGATAGCTCCACGGGGTAGCTGGGAGTCGTGAAGTCTGGCTGCTGAAGGAGCTCGGTGGAAGACACGCTGCTTCTCCGCTGAGATGGTGGGGTAGCTTCTGGGGTAGCTCCGGCAGGTCGCTGGCTCTGAACTAGTAGTGCTTGTTCCTCTAGGCTAGTACCCTTGCATTCAGCTTTCTACAGTTGGTAGCTCCACTTTCCTCCTCCTCTCCAGGGTTTGTAACCGCCTGCGCTGGTGAAAACCCAACCTCACGCAACGGAGGCCTGCGTGCCTCGTGTTCGTCCTGGGTGCTCAGGATTCCGCGTGTGTGAGACTCGTCGTCTATCTATCGGGAATGAACGCCCCTTCCTACACTGCGGCGATATACTTCTGAAGTAGCTTGACAGGTATTTCAAGTTGCTCCTTCGTCCAACGGCAATTCTGTTTCAGGGTCCAGGTTTCCCAACCCGAAGAACCAAGTCTTGACGATCTGGCCAGTTCAATGTCTCTGGTTCGACCCCCCTTTAAAGCAGGTCCTTCTCAGCCTTGTCACAATGGCCGGGCTGGTTGAGGTAGCACCTGACCCCGTGCGATGGTGATGCTCCTTCTTGCAGCATTTTTCTGTTTGTTGCTGACAATCTTCTTACTCTTCTCCGATGTCTTGTGGGCCACAAATGCGGGCCAGTGATCTCTTATCTTCTCAAATCGGCCGGTGACTAGGGGTCTTCCCTTGTCAACAAACGTTGATTTCAACTCATTCTCACACTCCTGAAAGATTGCATCTTCTTAAGAGCATGAGCCTGGACCAAGGGCTCTATAACGGTTTATCGGATCCTCCTCTGGCGGTAGGGGTGAAATTGCCTTCAGTGCGGTCCAAAGATCATCTTTCTGTCTATCGTTGACAAAAGATATGGAGGTCTTTGCTCTTAGGCTTATTCCATTGGTGGATGCTGATCGGGATCATGTCCCTAACAAGAACCCCGCACTGAGCAGAAAATGCTTCTGTCGGCGGGTTCAATCGGTTGGCCATCGCCTTGATTGCTGTGATCGTGAACCTTCATCACTGGCGCAACCTTTTCTTCGGGCCTGTCTCGTTACCGAGTTGGCTCGATCCGGAGGGCTAGAAAAGAAGAAGAAAGAAGAGAGTTAATATGTGTAATACCAAAACAATTAATGCATCAATTAGCTAGTCAGCACAGGCTTAATTAATATATCTACCTCGCTGGAATTTGCAACTTCTCCTTCCTCGTTCCTTCGCGGAGAGCAGTCATCCGGTCTCCTTCCAAAGGCATTCCGTCACCGAAGCCATAGAATAATGTCATTCCACCTATATGTTTGATCACCAGAAGGCCGCTTCACCCTCTCCTTCAGACCATCGGTGGGTTGAGAAGAAAACGACAAGACTCACCTACGCCCCCCCCCCCCCCCCACACACACACAAATGGCTGTCTTTAAATGTTGTTTTCACTTGGTGCTTGAACTTGGCGGTTTCTTATTTTATCCAATCAATGGACAGACACTCCTGAAGTACAGCTATATGTATGTACCTGTAGTGTTCCTGAACTTATGGCCCAAATCATTAATATTCGCTAGATACCATTCCTTGTTCAAAGTTTCCAAAATGTTGATTGAGGATGAAAATTTTATTACAAATTATGTTGATTCAGCTTCTGTTCTTATTTTGTTTTAAAGAGATCAGCAGATGATGGATGGTAACATGCAAGCTTAAATATTTTCCGTGCTCTTTTTTTTCTCTTTACTAGAAGCATTAGGTATTTTAAGACAAAGTATGTCCATTCCTTATCCTTATAAAGCGGCGTGTTATGTTGTTTAAAAAGTCATATTTTTATTGCAAGTATTTTTCAGTATTTTTTCGTGAAAGAATGCAACTACATCTACCATGGAGGAAAAACGGAAGTCAAGCAAGTGAAGCTAAACTCCCTTGGGCTACCACTTCGTCCTGTAAGTCTTTCTTGAAATCTAGTTCATGTTGTATTACCTTGACCACCAAAGCTCTGTCAGGCTAATCATTTCAAGGTTTTCTTTCATCCATTCCTTGCACTACAAACATATTAGTGCTTTTAACACTGATATTTCATAAATTACATTTTTTGGGGGTGAAAACCTGGTGCTTTTTAACCTTACAGGGTACAGGACTGTGTACATACTATATGTATCGTGGAATATGCAAATTTGGCACCAACTGCAAGTTTCACCACCCAGATCCAGAATCAAAACATGTGAATTGGACTGCTTCATGGCAGGCTATTCAAGGATCATCTCAACTGAATTTTTCATCAGAGCTTGTTCAACGAGCACTGGATGGGCAATCTGTTCCGTTAGTTACATCACTAACTACTGGAACGTCAGATCCTTGTCTAGAAAGGAGTGGATACCAGGTAAACAATATGGGGCTGTCTATTTCTATGTTGCCTGATTTTTTTTTAAATCTCAGACATATTTCTTAGCCTTTGAATCAATATCCAACCATTATCATTGCCGTCCCATTCCATATATATAATTAATCTATGTTAGATAGAATTTGAGGAATTGATTAACCCTGATAGAAAACTGAAAGACAAAAAATATCTTAGTTAGAAATAATGATTGGAGAAGATGAACCCTAATTGTAAAGTGAAAATATTAAAAATTGCAGCAACATTTTGCTTAAATTGCATATTTATTTGGACTGTAATTTTAAGCTTAGTACTATGCATTTTTAGATGACTAAGATTCACAAAAATTTCAGGTGACCCAAAATTAGCAAAACCGAAACAGTATTTGTCATTCAAAACATTTTCTTCTGCTTAATGCAATTTGAACATTCTTGTTGTTGAGGTGATCGAGATTTTGCTGACTTAATTAAAACTTGTTTTGAGTAGCAAACAATAGTAGAAGTTTATTATTCACCTTAAAAGCGTATGCATATTTAAGAGTAGAAACATTATGAATCTGAACCATCGATCACTCTCCGGGATCCAACACAAGAAAAAAGTATATCCAACTCTTCAAATTCTAGAGGACTTGCAATTTATTGTACAGAGATGTTGATATGCCAGCTTTCAACATTTGTTCCTTAAAAACCCCAACTCGTGAGACATTTTATCACACCTTTTGATCTGCACAAGTAAATCCAGAGCAGCAAGAAAATAGTGAAATATGGCGTAGTAAAACACATGAGCAAATAGTCGTGCGAGGACATTAGAAAGTTGATGAATATGCATGTCGAGCAGACTATGATTTAGGAAAATGTCACATTTATATCATTTGCTAAAAGTGACGCTCTAATTCATCATTGGAAAAGGGTTAAGCTTCTTCGAGAAGGAGGGAAAATAACAAGGGGCTTGTTCCTTGATTTAGATTTCAAATTGTTGTGACAAGCTCACAACAAATATCACAAATGTACGTCGCTGTCGAATCTTTGCGGTCAACCTTTTAAAACGTTGACCACTAATATCTATGAAATAATTTCATTGGATTTGTCTTACAAAATTCTTTCATAATATGCATATTTGGTAACATATTACGATTAGAAATTATAGTCAAAGTGTTAGTTAGAGACCCTGAAAAGGTAAAAAAGACCCACATTTTTTATGGGGTGAGTACAAAGGTTCTTGATTTGCATTGCACTTTAAAATGCATTTAGGCCGTCCAATTAACTATGTGTGGAACAAAAGATATACTATTTATTCGATTCCTTGCCTTTCCTAGGCTGACCTTTGTAGTATTCCGCTCCAGCATGGGAACTCACGTTTTCAGACTGCTAAACGTGTCCAATACACACGGGATCAACTTCTAGAACTGCGTGAGGTATTTGTTTGTCGTGACTTATATACTACTCATTCTGGTTATGATTATCTATCTTCTTGTTTCATCATATGAAATTATTCCTATATAGGACATTTGGTTAGCTTAGCGAGACACCCAATAATGTGGCTACACAAAATTCAATTTTTTATTTATTTATTGGATTTATGAATGAATAAATGAGCTGGTGACCTTTATCAGCAGACATCCTGTATATTTTGCATATTCTATATTAAAGAAGATATGCATTAGGATTGAATTTTTGGAAGAGAGGAAATAGCAATCTAGTGTACACTTTGATAATTTGAGTGGACTATATATATGATTGCTTGTAATTTGTAACAGTGTGTCAAGGGTGATGCATGTTGGAAAATATAGGCAATATATTAATTGCACTAATTAACAGGAAACAAAATTCGCAATTAACTAGTGATGTAAATAAGTACAGAACTAGCAGTAGGCTTGCATGCAGATCAATATATTGCAATCATAAAATTAACAAGCATAGTTTCATATGACGACTAGGGCCCTCTGGATTAACAACAATTAGGGCCCTCTGAAATAAGTGTCGGATGTTTTTTCATTTTTTTTCTATCTTATGTATTTTTTTCCTTAGACGCAGTAAGGTCCAGTTTGCGGTTGCTGAACTGTGCTATGCTGAACTTATTTTATAAGCCGCTGTGAAAAAATAGCCGTGGCGATAGCTGTTATTCGCATAGCATGTTTTTTTTCCTTCCGTGAGCTTTTTTTTTTCAATTCTCATCCTGAATGTGGCATCTTCCCATATTTACATGTCTAAATTATAAGGCCTTGCACATTGTTGGTGTATCTAAGGACATCTTGGAACTTAAGCAGGATATTGAAGTACAATTGGCTCGCAATGACTCAAATGTGAGAACTCTTCCCGTCTATTAATTCCAGATGACATATTATTTCACTTCACTTGTTCTGCTAGGTCTAATTGATGTTCCTTAGTGTTGCCTAAGAAAGGGTTGATGCTATTGTTGATTCCAATTTCCATACCTTTCCCTCTCAGAAGAGGGGACCCATGGCCAGCATCAAGATTAATTGAAACGTACCTTTATGCAAACCTATTCGCGACCATTGCCCCTTTCCTTTCATACTTATCCACCTTTTACCCTAGTTTTGCTATTCGATCGAACGGTTCCAAAGATCTTGCCCAGATCTAGTCAGATTTGGGGCGGCTAAACCCACTTAAGCTGAAGCCTTGTTAGATGTTGATGGAATGGGAGAAGAGCTGATCTACCAAGCAACGGTTAGTTGTGCGGTGTACATACAGGCTGGTTTTGCCAATAGCGATGAATTGGATTTATTAGTTAAATAGGCCGAAAAGACGATGGACTTTTCTATAGAAAGAATACCTCTTCTAGGTTTCTGCTTCAAGTGCTGCTCTAATTTATGTTCCTCAGTGTTGCCAAGTCTTATCTGTCACAGTTAGACAATTGCAGCTTTTTCCTTTCCTCATTGTATTTTTTTTATGGTTCATCATATCTGTTAGGTACAAGCTCAGTCATGTAATAGCTATGATGGGACTGACAGGCATGACTGGCGTTCAGGGTCTGCACTAATTCCCGAGGTTTCTAGTGAAGAGAAATCTTGGGACAACATCCGTGAAGCGAAAGAATTCTATGCTCCAAGTGGCAAGCAAGAGCAATTTAACATGCATGACCAATTAAGCTCTCAGCTTGATTCTAACGCTCAGGTATCTTGAGGATAAAATTTGTTAGTATTTGTTGTATCAGTAGGCTTGTGGACTGAGCTCTCTCGTCCTGCATGGATTTGTCACTGTGTACCAATATAACTCGTTTTAAAGTCCGCCGTGTGTCAGGTTTGACCATCAATATAAAGTATTACCAAGGTTGACGTCAAATAGATATTACTAGGTAGTTTTTTAAGAGGTTGATGATCGAAGTGTCAGCGTTGAAACTATGCCATTGTCCAAAACGACCTATAATTGGAATCAGGGAGTAATAGTTAAGCTAAACTGCTGCACGTATGCTTGTCGTTTGGGTTGTGTACGTATTAGTAGACAATGATGCCATGGATGTGCACAGTGTGCTTAATGACGTGTACACATTGTCACATGCATGGCTGCTGAGAGCAGTAATTGATCCTTAGGCTATTTTTGCGTAAATAAAAGCAAATGCTCTGTAAATAGTGTTGTGATGCTTGTAAGGCCTTCCAAATATACGAATATATGCTTGTATGTTATTTCAATACACGAATGCTTGCCAATGTTTAGATGATTGATTCAAATTTACACTATAATTTAGACATGTATGCTTGTATGTTATTTCAATACACGAATGCTTGCCTCATAGTAATTTATACAATAGAAATATTCAACAATATATTCAGCTTTGGTCTTTGGATGCTGACTGCAATCTGTGATACCTGAATGATTCTTCTAACATTCCAATTTATTTTAAACATCTTCCCACCCTTGATCTTGTTAAGGTTTACATCCCTTGGCCGATCCGAAGAGGCAATCTCGCTGACAGAGATGGAGTTCTTATAGCGGTGAAAAGGTATAATTGATTTGGGAATTTTTGCATTCTCTGTTAATTCCCTGGAGCTTTTTTTTTTGTATAGTTTCACAATTAGAAAATGAATATCTTCATTTGTTGTATGTTGCACAGTATACTGTACAAATTGACACCTGAGAAGTTCGATCTTCTAAAGGGCCAGTTAATAGAAGCAGGAACCACTAGAGCTGATATTTTGGAGGTTTGGTTTATTCCTAGTTGTTTATTGGCTTTAATTTTGACATTTGCGATTCACCTCTGCTATGGTTATTTATTTATTCAGGATGTTATTACTGCTATGTTTGAGAAGGCAGTTTTTGAGCCCACCTTCTGTCCGATGTATGCTCAACTTTGTTCTTATCTCAATAAGATGCTCCCATCATCCCCTCCGGAAGAACCTGATGGTAAATAGATTGCATTCACACGTGTACTACTCAACAATTGTCATGAAGTATTTGAAGGTGCAGGCAATCTATGTGCCGAGATAGATAGATTGACTGGCCTAGACCAAGAGACGGAGACACGGAATAAACAAAAAATGCTAATGAAGCTTCGAACACTTGGAAACATTCGCCTTATTGGCGAGCTGCTCAAGAAAAAAATCGTCATAGAGAAGATTGTACATCACACGGTTCAGGTACACATGCAAATCTTATATTTAAGATTATGCTGCAATTATGTATGCAACTCCCTCCGTCCGGAATTACTTGTCGCATGAATGGATGTATCTAGACGTAATTTTAGTTCTAGATACATCCATTTCTTTCCATTTCTGCGACAAGTAATTCAGGACGGAGGGAGTATAATATTGTACACATAGTGTAAACGAAACTGCACTTGACAGAAGAGTGGATTATATGATATTAGCCAAAAAAGAAGGGAAAAGTCCATATTATATGGCTATGGCAAAGTCTGATTTTTCTTTTTTGGGTATGTATGTATACACTCAATCTAACATGTATCAATTTTCCAAATTTATATTCGATGTACATAAGGTGGAACCAAAATGACAATCTTTTCTCCAAAAATAATTCATTGACATTTCTCATGTACTAGCCCTGCAGCATTTATTGTTTCTCTGTCATAGTACAAGTGGACGGTACAAATACTGTGTAGGTGAAACCACACTCATAAGTTACATAATATAGATACTAACCCTCCACTCCTTCATATCATGACACAAATACATAGAGAACACCAGATAAAATTCATTATACAGGTGGGCGGTTCAGATTTGCTCAATTATCTCCTCAATTGCTCTCTGGATTAACCATCATCATTCTTACATTAGTGTTATATATTCCACATATATGCTCCACTAGTTTGCAAGAGATATATAAGATTCTTGACATTTAGTGAAATTGTGTAATTGTAGATGGACGGAAACAAGCAAGGAAAACCAGATTGGGATTCTTTCGCTACTAAAGTTTTTTGTGATATTTGTACCGATGAGGTTTTAGCTGGAAATCGACCAACCAACCATTTGAATCATATTGGGTATATCAACTTATGTGCCAAATTCAATGAAAAAATAAAAGGTTACAATCATGAGCAATTTAAAAGTAAGTGGGAGTCATTGAAGAAAGACTACCAGACATGGAAGGCATTGATGGAGAGTGAAAATGATCTACGGCAGGATCATAAAATGAATACAATATCCGCAAGCCCAGAATGGTGGGCGAAAAAGATGGAGGTATAACTTCCTTTTCATTTACAACTTCATGTTTATCTGATTGTACTCAACCATATTACCCTTTCAAAAAATATATTCAGGCAATGCCAGATTGCAGAAAGTTCCGTTTTGTGCCACTTGAAAATGTTGATCTTCTAAATATAATGTTTGAGGATATGCTGGATTCAAGTTCAGCAGCACCTGAAGCTAATTTGGCAGTCAATACAACTATCGAAAGTGAGCAAGGTGCTGGTGATGGAAATGATATAGGCATGGTTGATAAGGATGCTAATGAGCAATCTAAAGAGGCAATGTTACAAAAATCTATTAACGAAGAACCTAACTCGACGAAGCCCAAGACAAATTACGTGCATGTAGAACTCAATCGTCTTGAACTGCGTGAGGTATTTGTTTGTTGTCACTTATATACTACTCATTCTGGTTACGAGTATCTATCTCCTTGTTTCATCATATGAAATTATTCCTATATAGAACATTTGGTTAGCTTAGCGAGACACCCAATAATGTGGCTACACAAAATTCAAATAATTTTTTTATTTATTGGGTTTATGAATAAATGAATGAGCTGGTGACCTTTATCAGCATATATCCTGTATATTTTGCATATTCTATATTAATGAAGATATGCATTAGGATTAAATTTTTGGAAGAGAGGAAATAGCAATCTAGTCTACACTTTGATAATTTGAGTGGTCTATATATATGATTGCGTGTTGGAAAATATAGGCAATATATTAATTGCACTAATTAACAGGAAACAGAATTTGCAATTAAGTAGTGATGTAAATAAGTACAGAACTAGCAGCAGGCAGGCATGCAGATCAATATATTGCAATCATAAAATTAGCAATAATAGTATCATATGATTATTAGGGCCCTCTTAATTAACACAATTAGGACCCTCCGAAATAAGAGTCGGATGTTTTCTCTTCATTTTTTTTTTGAAATTTCTAGCTTATGTATCTTCTTTTCCTTAGACACACTAAGGGCCAATTTGTGGTTGTTGAACTGTGCTATGCTGAAATTATTTTATAAGCCGTTGTGAAAAAATAGCCGTGGCGATAGCTGTTATTCACATAGCATGTGTTTTTCGTTCCACGAGCTTGTATTTTTTTTTTAATTCTCATCCTGAACGTGACATCTTCTCATATTTAAATGTCTAAATTATAAGACTTTGCAGATTGTTGGTGTATCTAAGGACATCTTGGAACTAAAGCAGGATATTGATGTAGAACTGGCTCGCAATGACTCAAATGTGAGAACTCTTCCCTTCTATTAAGTCCAGATGACATCTTATTTCATTTTTGCTTTGTTCTGCTAGCTCTAATTGATGTTCCTTAGTGTTGCCTAAGATAGGGTAGTTGCTATTGTTGATTCCAATTTCCATACCTTTCCCTCTCCAAAGAGGGCACCCCTGGTCAGCATCAAAATCCTTTGAAGCATATCTTTATGCAAACCTATTCGTGACCATTGCCCCTTTTCTTTCATACTTATCCACCATCTGCCCTGGTTTTGCTATTCGATCGAGCGGTTTTAGTGATCTTCCCTGGATCAAGTAAGATTTGGGGCGGCAGAACCCACTTAAGCTGAAGCCTTATTAGATGTCAACGGATAGGGAGAAGAGCTGATCTACCAGGCAATGGTTAGTTGTGCTGTGTATATACAGCCTGGTTTCGCCATTAGCGATGACTTGAATTTATTAGTTAAGCAGACCAAAAAGAAGATGGAGTTTTGAATAGAAAGAATGCCTCTCCTAGGTTTCTGCTTCAAGTGCTGATGTAATTGATGTTCCTCAGTGTTGCCAAGTCTTATCTGTCACAGTAAGACAATTGCAGTTTTTTGCTTTCCTCATTGTATTATCTTTTTTTTATGGTTCATCAAATCTGTTAGGTACAAGCCCAGTCAGGTGATTGCAATTACGGGACTGACAACCGGGACTGGCTTTCACCGGCTGCACAAATTCCCGAGGTTGCTAGTGAAGAGATGTCTTGGGACAAGATCCGTGAAGCGAAAGAATTCTATGTTCCAAGTGGGAAGCAAGAGCAATTTAACATGCATGACCAATTAAGCTCTCAGCTTGATTCTAACGCTCAGGTATCTTTAAGATAAAAATTGTTAGTATTTTTGTATCAGTAGGCTTGTCGACTGAGCTCTCTCGTCCTGCATGGATTTGTCACTGTGTACCAATATAACTCGTTTTAAAATCCGCCGTGTGTCAGGTTTGACCATCAATATAAAGTATTACCAAGATTGGCGTCAAATTGATATTACTAGGTGTTTTATTTTTTTAAGAGATTGATGATCACAGTGTCAGCTTTGAAACTATGCCATTGTCCAAAACGACTTATATTTGGAATCAGAGTAATAGTTAAGCTAAACTGCCGCACCTAAGCTTGTCGTTTGGGTTGTGTATGTATTGGTAGACAATGATGCCGTGGAGGGGCACACTGTGCTTAGTGTCGTGTAGACATTGTCACATGCGTGGCTGAGAGCAGTAATTGATCTTTAGGCTATCCTTGCGTAAATAAAAGGAAATGCTCTGTAAATAGTGGTGCGATGCTTGTGTGGCCTTTATCCAATTCATGCCTTAGAAGCATTATCCAAAAATTTCAATTTGCCATTGTTTAAATGATTGAGTTAATTTTACACTATAATTTAGCCATGTATGCTTGTATGTTTCCAAATTTAAATTCGATGTACATAAGGTGGAACAAAAATGACAATCTTTACTCCAAAAAGAATTCATTGACATTTCTCATGTACTAGCCCTGCAGCATTTATTGTTTCTCTGTCATAGTACAGGTGGACGGTACAAATAGACTGTGTAGGTGAAACCGCTCTCATAATTTACTTATTACAGATACTAACCCTCCAATCCTTCATATCATGACACAAATACATAGAGAACACCAAATAAAACTCATAATACAGGTGGGCGGTTCAGATTTGCTCAATTATCTCCTCAACTGCTCTCTGGATTAACCATCATCATTCTTCCATTAGTGTTATATATTACACATATATGCTCTGTTAGTTTGCAAGTGATATATAAGAGATTTATTCTTGGTTTGTGTCGTGATTCTAAACCTGACAATAATATGAGGGGTATGAATGAGGCGTATCTATCGAGACACAAATGGGTGACACAAGGATCTGTACAGGTTCAGGCCCCTCGTTCTTGAGGTAAAAAACCCTTATCATGTTCTCCACGGAAGAGTTGCTCTTGCGTATGTGTATGTCTGATTACAGGAGATTCAAACCCTTGCCCTGGTACCCTGGTGCGGCTTATATAGAGTACGCTACCACTGGGGTCATTGCGGTTGATCATTGATGCTATTGAATACACGGTGTAACTAGCCCACACTAGGAGTAGAAATGGTCGCCCTTAACTAGGAGTAGTGGGAGCTAGTAACGTCAGTCTTCATGGGGTAGTGAAGCTTCCCTTGTAACGCCGTATTGAATGCTAAGGACTGTTGGTCTACTGTGCCATCCGAGTAAAGCAAAACCGATTGATGGTCGTCTGCTGTCATATCGACTGACAGTAGACCGGGTGACGATATACTGCCGATAAACCGACTGATGGCTAACAGACTAAAGGTATGTCATTTTGTTGTAAACCGACTGGCAGTGACCCGAATGAAGAAGAACTGCCCAACTGGTACCCACTCCGACTGACAGCTTTCCCTACATCACTGATGATGCTCTGAGTCTTTATGTACATGAGCTTGGGCCATATATACATGGGCCTGGGCCTACCTGGGCCCTTAATAAGGCTTTGCGTCCTCGTAGGCCTACTTGGTGGGAGATAACCTCGTCATTAGCCCCCGAGTCTATCAAGGTCTTGAAACGATAATGAAGTGAACCTCTCATGGAAACAAATTCCGACTGAGCATCTCAATGGAAATAGAATCCCGACTGATTCTTGATCCCACAGGACCGCAGATTTTCTCGGATAGAGATCCTGATGGACTCTAAATAGCAAGAAACCTGTAGATTAGGTTCAATAGGAACAAGTTAAGGAAAAAGCTTGGTGATACTCTATCATCTCTCAGAAGAGGTTGACTTGATACCCGGCTGAGGGCGTATCATGAAACCCGAGTGATAATAGTGGCCTCTAGGCTTAATTCTCTTAGAGAAACGCCAGTCATTATCCCGAAGGAATGCCAAGTATTTATCGTCATCAGATCCAAACTTGCGAAATTTAATACTTTAGTTGCGACCCAAACTATACCACGGAGGATATCAATTTCGCCCCATGCTCATATGTGTAACCAAGTGTCCTGGCAATCTTGAAGAGATGGGCCATCAGCCTCCACTGTGCAGAACTGATCTGCGCCGAGTGACAGGTCACTCAGTTTTTCTTCGTGAACTTGCACGGGTTATTTGACAGAATTATTCTATACAGAGTCATAGGTCACTCGGTTTTTTCTTCGTGAACTTGCCTGGGATATTTGACTTGGAATCAATCTTTGCCGGATTCCAGCAACATCCGACTGAAAGAAATCTAGCTGGACACCATTGGGTCACATCACTGCGTATTCTTTGCGTTCTGCCGAAAAAATTCGGGAACTAAGTTAGCGGGATTTGACAAGACGTTTTCGCAGGTTATCTCCTTGGTTCCCGCGCGTGACCAATTTTGACTGGTGTGAATCACTGTGTGCGATGATGATGCATGGGTTAGCGCGCATGAACTGTGCCACTACCCGAAAAGTTCTCCTAAACCGCTGACACATGGGCGGTCAGATCTCGCGATGTGCGGCTGAGGGCGACCAACGGTTACTGCTCCGGAGCTTTATAAGGAGGAGCGGGGCGAGAAAAGGGCATCCCCCCCCCCAACTTCTTCGTCTCCGCCATAGCCACCGTCACCTGCAGAATCCACACACTCACCTGCAGTCATCATTCTTGTGCCTCCGCACCAAATCACCGTCTGTGGTGACTGCGCTGCCTTCGCCATGGCTAGCCAGACGCGCAAGCTGGAACTCCAGAAGTCCGCCGCAGCATCCGCCTCTTCGCATCCCTTCCACCGGGCTAGAAGACCGGCGACTGGGTGCCGTCTGTGGTGACGACGGCGACCCTCCGCCGCTATGCAGATGAGGGGATCTTGCCCGTGGAGGGATGAAGGGCGTCGGACAAAGGCGAGACGGAGGCCCACCCACGCATCGGAGAGCGGGTGTTGATTACTCACCATATGGACCGAGGCCTGTCGCTGCCGATTCACCCTTTCCTCCATGATTTTCTAGATTATCATGGTGCACAGCTCCACCACATACCACCAAATGCTATCGCTCATCTCTCCTGCTTTATATCTCTCTGTTAAAATTTCTTGGGCACATAACCCCATTGGGTGTTGTGGAAATCTATCTTCAACTCCAAGCCACAGATGGTGAAGAAGTCAGATCACCTCGTCACTCAACTCTATGGAGGCCTAGGGTTGCAGATGAAGAAGGCATCAGGCTATTTTATTATGAACTGGCCCGACACGGTGAAGAAGTGGCAGGAGTCCTAGTTTTACTACAAGGACCTGCCAGGTCCGAGTGGTGAAGATAGCCTTGCTCCATATACGGCTGGTCCGGTTATTCAGGCAGCCTTGGTGGAATCCAAAACTCACCGAGGCCGAGAAGGAAGACATGGACGTGCTGATGAGAACATTCGGCGCCCTCCAAAACAGAGGACTAACCGGCAACGATCTAGCGACCGCTTGGGTGAGCCGCCGGATCCAACCACTGCAGGCCCGAGAGGGACCAATGTGGACATATACTGGAGAAGACGATCCCGTCCGAGTGAATCCTGGTGAGGTCTCACAGCACAAATTTGAGGAAAAAAATGAGGTACCTCACGATGGTGCGTAACAATCTTCGCATGGAAGGCCCAGTTCCACCCTTCAGTGAAGCTGGCCTTCCCTTAGAGGTATGTTCCGACTGATGGTGTCTTTGCATTTTTGCAATCCAATTGAATGTCCTATCCAACTGCATCATCTTTCGACTAAAATGACAACCAACTGATCAATTTATCTTGCAGGAATTCTGTAAAATGCACTCACCGATTCCTCAACCTGGCGGCAATCCGATTGACCTGCCGGAAGAAGTATCTAAGAGTGCTACTGGGCAAGGATCCCGAAGCCAACGCGAGGAAGGAGAACATGACTCTGATAATGACGAAGCTCAGTCGGCGCCCTCGCCTCCAGTCAATGTTGTTCCAGAAAATTGACGCAAAGCGCGGCATGATCCGACTGATGAAGAACGCGCCGGTCGACCTCCCAAGAAAGCCCGAATTG
Organism: Thinopyrum elongatum; assembly: GCA_011799875.1. Lineage (NCBI taxonomy): Eukaryota > Viridiplantae > Streptophyta > Magnoliopsida > Poales > Poaceae > Thinopyrum > Thinopyrum elongatum. The sequence goes on along the minus strand of JAAAXO010000302.1, from coordinate 38,552 downwards.
ATCCAGCTCCTTCAAAAGAAAAGGCTGGCAAGGTCCCTACTTCAAAGGCATGGAAAGCTGCTGCATTACCTTTTGCATAGAAAACCATTCCCGTATCTAAGAAGTAAGTGATTTTGTTCATTCGCCTTGTTTTGGAAATTTTGAGTGAAGTTCTGATTCTTCTTCCTTGATTCACTCAGTACCACTGTCGCTGGGAGCTTTGCCAGTCACTCGACATGATGCTTGGTGGATAAATCTGACAAGGTGCTTGCGTAGCATGCGGTGTCGACTAGGCATATGCCACCTCCCTCTCTAAGTGTTTGAGATAAGGAGAAGGCCTCAGCCATCAAGGAGAGGAAGAAAGAAACCGCTAATGCTACAGCGAAGGAAAAAGACACCCCGTTGCAGTGGAGAAGATCATGCCATCGGGACCGACTGTTTCGGACCCCGAAAATGCCACCCCACCCATCATTGACTTAGATGGGGGAGATAAAGATGACGGTGCTGGTTCCGCCGAACCGAGTAAATCCCTCATCGCAATGGAGACCCAGCAGGAAGTGCCTGACGCACCTACCATCACCAACCCGACTGATCAGTCCATGGTGTCTGTCGGACCAATCACAACTTCAACCGTTCCGCTCCCCTCAGTCGGTACCCCGATAAAGGAGGTTGCTGCTAGCAAGGAAGCCCTGGTTCAGGCCAAGTCCCTAGAGACACGCCTCTGGATGGCAACGGGGACGAAACCCATCGGGTTTTGCCTTCCCAAACCCATCCCCACGAGAAAATCGTAAACCCGTCCCCATCCCCATCACCGTGCGCGGGGCTAGTTTTCCGCCCGTCCCCTAAACCCATCGGGTTTCGGGGAACCCACGAGAAAATCAAAATATTTAAACAAACATAGTGGCGACAAAGAATAACATTTCAGCAGCATAACTTGAGCAAATTTAAACATAAAACAATAGTAGATGGTTCAACAGCTATATAGTGTGTATTTCAGCAGCATGATACCACATTTCAACAACAAAGATGATCAGATTTCAGCAACAAAGATGATCAGATTTCAGCCATACATGGTTCAACAGGATGTGCAATTACACAAGTTCTAAAATAGAATTCTTGGTTCACAAATCACGAATAAGTAGTAATGAACATCTTATGAAACATTGCAGCAAGATAATGATAAACTTTATGATGATATGTAAAGAAAGACACCTTTATATTTGTTTTCTTATCCAATCTTGTGAACACATCAAGGCCTCTAAGATTTCGGGGGTAAGACAACTACCTTGGTCACTTAGAACTCTACCACTTGTGCTGAATGATGATCATCTTTGTATTTTTCCTATGCCTTCACGGTCGCCATGTAAATCCATTGCGATCTCTATTCGGGATCGGAGTATTTTTCCTATCAGATCGATCTGGGTTGCGCTGCTTTCCGCGGCGCCTGTTCTGTTCGCGTGTTCCGATCGGATCGAAGGGCCTCGTCCAGGCTTGCTGCATCAGATTTTTGATTGTTCACGGGGATCGAGGACAGGAAATCAAGCCTATCATTGCAAGTACTGTGCTAGTTGTACAGGAATCAATCAGGCTAGCATACTTGGACATTGATGCCGGTGCCTTGCTTCGGAATCAAGCCCATGACGAAGCCCGTCGATGAACTCTCCACACGCGCCAAGTGGGACAAGTTGGCCCTCATCGACCTCGCGACGGAACCGGCGTCCTTCCGCCGTGCCTCACCGACTTCACGTGGAACCCGGCGCCTCCTGTGGCGACTGTCCGTCCGCATACTCGCCATGTCCTCGCCATGACGAGGTTGCCGCTACTCGGCGAGCCGAACGAGGGCTGCTCGGAAACTGCATGTCACGCATACGCCTTCTACCGCTGCTACGACTTACAAGTCCCTCCGAAAATTACTTGGAATTTCAAGGCAACTGTGCGGCCAACCTGCCGGCCGGAAGAACCAGATGCACGTGTGCATACGTGCTTTTTTGGAAGGAGTACTATGTTTTTTCTGCCAAGCCGTGGACTACTCTACCAGAAGAAACAAATTGAGTAGCTACACGAGGAGTAAGGGAGCATCTTAATGTTTCACGGAATTAAGTTGGTTATGTGAATTTATCATATCAAAGTCTTCGCCAAGTCTATCGATCGGTAACTAATTTTATTTTCACACCGTGGTATTCAATACCGTTTATGTCTAACTTGTTTAGAACTCACAGACTACATGGCTAATCACGGTTTGGAAGCTACGAATAAATTTATTTCCTGAGGAATTGATCGGTTTATTGACTAAACAAACCGGAAAAGACCAAATTAATATGTCACTGTTGAGGAAAAGGAAAAAAAAATATCATCGATAGCAAATGGCTTATGTACTTATGATAATTCTATAATTTATTTATTGGCTGTTAAATATGAGAGTGAACAAATTGCATGGAAAATTAGTGCAATCTGGAAAAAAAAATCTGGTGTGATATCTCTCGGGAAATACACATTGCTTGCTATATATTGATTATTTCTAACTCTATGCCAAATTGATCAAATAATACTGGTACTTGGATTGTTCAAAGGAAACTGCTCAACTATCTCTAATACTTGTTTTTTTTTCATAAGCAAAATCTTATGGGTCTCTGTTGTTATATTTGAGAATCAATGTACGTGGGATATTTTTTTTTCTTTTAACACATGTACGGGGATAGATGTAATATAGTACGTGGGATAGTTTTTTTCTTTAACACATGTACATGGGATAGATGTTACGTAGTACGTGGGATAGTTTTTTTTCTTTCACACATGTACGTGGGATAGATGGCAAGGACTCCTCGAGGCACTTCATCCGATGGCTGTAAAAGTCTAATTTGCATATCTGACGGTTAATTATTATGTTTTGTAAGGATTAACGTGGAGGCTCGGTTGGTGCCTCCAATTAGTAAATATAAGGTTTTGAATTTTTAATAGCAAAAATGCTATATGTACACAGACGTGTACCCAGCCAGGCCACACAGGGGCTGAGTGGTGGGCCCTCTTGACTGGGTCAACAGCCTAGTCAGCAGAGGCTGACTGGTGGGCCCCAGTGCTGAGTTAGCATCCATTTGAATAATAAGTGCGGGTCCTACTTGCCAGTTTTAGATAATTAGATAAACAGTTTTATTAGGGTTAGTTAAACCATGTGGGGCCGGACTGTCAGTGGGTATTAGGGGGGATTAGCTCAGTAATTAGGCGCTAATGGCCGTGCCACGTCAGCGACGTCATCGGCGACAAGGCTGAGCACCGGCGATGGCCGTCCGGCCGATTCCGGCGACCCTTTGGTCCAGGCCTAGGCTCTACCAAATGGGGGCGGCATTCCACATTGATCTACGGTGGCGGGAGACACGGAGGTGGCCGGAGGTGGCCGCTGCGGCAATGGCAGGCGGCGGCCGGAGTCGGACTTCCGCCGGAAACGCGACGGGAGCAGGCTAAGGAGTCAGCTGGGGGTTTGACTCGGTGCTGCACGCGCCCTGGAGCGCGCCAGTGGCTCGCGCGGGGGCTCAGGAGTACGCACGGCTTGCGTGTGGCAGTCATGGCGGCGGTGGGGCCACTGGACCGTTGGGATCGAGGCTAGAGGTGGCGCGCGAGCAAACGGAGAGGGGGAGAAGGCTCGCAAGCTCACAATGATCTCGCAGGAGGGCTCGGGGAGGCGCGGGGAGGTCGGAGGCGAGCGGATTGAGCGATGGTGGCCGGCGGATGCAGTCAGGGAAGGAGGCCGATGGCGATGGCTCGAGGGCGCTCGGGCGTATCCCAGTAGGCGTAGTCGACGAGGTCGACTGAGAGGAATCTCCCGGACAACGAGTCAAGCGCCGGTGAGCTCGTTGGCCATGGTGGAGACGGAGTCCATGGCGGTAGTGCGTCGGGTGTGTGTGCGTGTGTGATGAGCGGCGCGAGGGAGAGAAAGAGGGAGTGCTAGGGTTGGCAGAGGGGTCGAGGGAGGCCTTGTAGGGCTTCTCCGGCGCTGTAGCACTGCCGTGTTGACATCCGCGCGGCGCCATCACACTCGGGCGCGCGCGCAGTTGACACGCGGGTAGAGAGAGTGCGAGGTTAGGGACGACCGGGGGTTAACGGGCTGGGTTGGTCACTGTTGACCTAGAGCCCACCGACACAGTAGCGTTTAGGCATTTTTCTTTTTCCATCCCTGTTTTCCACTTTAGCAACTGTTTTCTATTTATTTTCGCTACCAAATTATTTTTGTTAACCGTGAAACATTGCACATAAATCAAGCACAATATTATTAGGATGCACAAAAAGTTTCAGGATATTTGGAATTCCATGATAATCATGTAAAGTAATTCCATTCATGTAAAGTAATTCCATTCATAAATACATGTATAATTCCATAATGAGGTATTCTGAATATTAGTAATTCCTAGTAATTTGGATATAGTTGCAGGACACATTCCAACAAGACCTGGGAAGCCGGCTTGCGGCGAACGATGAGAAGGTGGTAGCAGCAGCAAGATGTGGAGAGAGAGAGAGAGAGAGATGTGCATTGACGGAAAGACGAAGACGAGGGGAAAATATCTGGGCGGTTTGCCACGGGATAAGGTTTCGATGGGGATGAGCGGTTGGTGGCCCACATCGCCACGCGTCAAGCATTCCAGGCGACTTACGAGCAGAGAAAATCAGCCGGTTTAAAACCAGCATTATGTCCTCGTCCTCGTGATGGACTCGGATATTTTATCGGTCAACATGCGCTAGCTGCAACCAGACGCATCGTATGGACTTCGTCTTCGCAGCCTAGCAGTCGGACACGCCGCTGTTGCCGGGATCCCTCCCCGGCCATGGCACACCCTCCACTCCCTCCGCTCCAGCGGCCATGCCCGTGCATCCCCCCGCATCCTCCACCGCACGTCGCTGGATCCCCCGCTCCACCGGCCATGGCGGGCTCATCTGCCAAGTCCGGCCTGCTCAAGGCCGCCGTCGGCTAGCCGTCGGACATGCCGCCACCGCCGGGATCCCGCTCGGCCATGGCACACCCTCCACTCCCTCCTCTAGATTTATTGGTGATTTGTGCGTTGTCTCCTACTGGATTGATACCTTGGTTCTCTAACTGAGGGAAATACTTATCTCTACTTTGCTGCATCACCCTTTCCTCTTCAAGGGAAAAACCAACGCAAGCTCAAGAAGTAGCAGGAAGAATTTCTGGCGCCGTTGCCGGGGAGATCTACGCCAAGTCAGGACATACCAAAGGTTTATGGATCCTCATCCACTTGCTAATCTTTTTAAGAGAACCAATTATGATGAATCTATTGCTAGTGAGTTGAGTGCACTAGATTATCTTTATGAGGTTTTGCTTGAAATTCGTGAATCTGAAAATTGTGATGAAGTGTTGAAAGAAGAAAATTATAAAGTGATTCATGATAGCTCCTTGAATGAAAAGCATGATTGCAATGATGTAATTATAAATTTTATTAATGTCAATTGTGTTGATGATATGCAAAACCCTAAGCTTGGGGGTGCTAGTTTTGCTATGTCCACTAATTATTGCATTGATCATGATTGGGGTGATTCTTCTTATGATCTTGAAAATTTATTTAAGCCCCATGATGAATATGAGATAGATAATAATGTTTGCAATAATATTGAAAGTGGGTTTGGAAGAGTGTCAACTCTAGATCCCTCATATTTGAAGAATGATCAATCTTATGAAATTTTTGATAAAAATGGGTTTGGACTGGGCATGACTTTATTTTATGATAATCCCACTATTTCGGAAGAGTGTCAACTTTGCATGCATGTGGATCATTTAGAGAATATTTTATGTGATAGCTATATTGTTGAATTTGAATATGATCTCACATGTAATTATTATGAGAGAGGAAAATATGGTTATAGAAATTTTTATGTTGCTAAATTACCTCTCTTCATGTTGAGATTGTCTATGTTTTATTCACCTTCCTTGCATATGCTAGGTTTTTCTTGTCTTGATAATTTGTTAGCTTATAAAATGCCTATGCATAGGAAGTATGTTAGACTTAAACTCATTTTTCACATTCTTTATGATGCTCTCTTTGTGCTTCAATTCTTATCTTTTATGTGAGCATTATTGACATTATCAATGCCTAGCTAAAAAGGCTTTAAAGAAAAGCGTTTTTTGGGAGACAACCCAATGTTTTTCTTTTTTGTTTTTGAATAAATAATTCATCTAGCCTCTGGTTACATGTGTTTTTGTGTTTTAATTAGTGTTTGTGCCAAGTAAGACCTTTGGGATGGCTTACGGTGATAGTTGATTTGATCTTGCTGAAAAACACAAACTTTTGCATCCAGTCACAGAATTGTTTAAATTCACTAGAGAGCGGAAAAACCCTAAACTTTTTACACAAGATGGATATACAAATTTCCTCTGTTTTACTCATGTTTCAGGATTTTTGGAGTTACATAAGTATTAGAACAATTCATATCTTCGCAGACTGTTCTGTTTTTGACAGATTCTGTTTTCTTTGTGTTTTTTGCTTATTTTGATGAATCTATGGGTAGTATCGGGGGATATGAACCATGGAAAAGTTTTAATACAGTAGATATTACACCAATATAAATAAAGAATGTGTTCACAACAGTACCAAAAGTGGTGATTTATTTTCTTATACTAACGGAGCTTATGAGATTTTCTGTTGAGTTTTGTGTTGTGAAGTTTTCAAGTTTTGGGTAAGGATTTGATGAACTATGGAATAAGGAGTGGCAAGAGCCTAAGCTTGGGGATGCCCAAGGCACCCCAAGGTAATATTCAAGGACAACCAAGAGCCTAATATTGGGGATGCCCCGGAAGGCATCCCCTCTTTCGTCTTCGTCTATCGGTAACTTTACTTGAGGCTATATTTTTATTCACCACATGATATGTGTTTTGCTTGGAGCATCTTGTATGATATGAGTCTTTACTTTTTAGTTTGCCACAATCATCCTTGCTGTACACATCTTTTGAGAGGGACATGCATGAATAGTGATTTATTAGAACACTCTATGTGCTTCACTTATATCTTTTGAGCTAGGCAATTTTGCTTTAGTGCTTCACTTATATCTTTTTAGAGCACGGCGGTGGCTTTATTTTGTAGAAATTATTGAACTCTCATGCTTCACTTATATTATTTTGAGAGTCTCTAAACAGCATGGTAATTTTCTTTGGTTATGAATTCAGTCCTAATATGATAGGCATCCAAGAGGGATATAATAAAAACTTTCATGTATAGTGCATTGAATACTATGAGAAGTTTGATTCCTTATGATTGTTTTGAGATATAGAGATGGTGATATTAGAGTCATGCTAGTGAGTAATTGTGAATTGGAGAAATACTTGTGTTAAGTTTTGTGATTCCCGTAGCATGCACGTATGGTGAACCGTTATGTAACGAAGTTGGAGCATGAGGTATTTTTTTATTGTCTTCCTTATGAGTGGAGGTCGGGGACAAGCGATGGTCTTTTCCTACCAATCTATCCCCCTAGGAGCATGCGCGTAGTACTTTGTTTCGATGACTAATAAACCTTTGCAATAAGTATGTGATTTCTTTATGACTAATGTTGAGTCCATGGATTATACGCACTCTCACCCTTCCACCATTGCTAGCCTCTCTAGTGTCGCGCAACCTTCGCTGGTACCATATACCCACCATATACCTTCCTCAAAACAGCCACCATACCTACCGATTATGGCATTTCCATAACCATTCCGAGATATATTGCCATGCAACTTTCCACCGTTCCGTTTTATTATGACACGTTCCATCATTGTCATATTGCTTTGCATGATCATGTAGTTGACATCGTATTTGTGGCAAAGCCACCTTTCATAATTCTTTCATACATATCACTCTTGAGTCATTGCACATCCCGGTACACCGCCGGAGGCATTCATATAGAGTCATATTTTGTTCTAAGTATCGAGTTGTAATTTTTGAGTTGTAAGTAAATAAGAGTGTGATGATCTTCATTATTAGAGCATTGTCCCATGTGAGGAAAAAATAAATAAAAGGGAGGCCAAAGAAGCCAAACAAAAAAAAGAAAAGAAAAAAAGAAAAAAAATGAGAGAAAAAGAGAGAAGGGACAATGTTACTATCCTTTTTTTTCACACTTGTGCTTCTATGTAGCACCATGATCTTCATGATAGAGAGTCTCCTATGTTGTCACTTTCTTATGCTAGTGGGAATTTTTCATTATAGAACTTGGCTTGTATATTTCAACGATGGGCTTCCTCAAATTGCCCTAGGTCTTCATGAGCAAGCAAGTTGGATGCACACCCACTTAGTTTTCTTTTGAGCTTTCATAAACTTATAGCTCTAGTGCATCCATTGCATGGCAATCCCTACTCACTCACATTGATATCTATTGAAGGGCATCTCCAAAGCTCGTTAATACGCCTAGTTGATGTCAGACTATCTCCCTCTTTTTTTTGTCTTCTCCACAACCACCATATTCGATTCCACCTATAGTGCTATGTCCATGGCTCACGCTCATGTATTACGTGAAAGTTGAAAGGTTTGAGAACACCAAAAGTATGAAATAATTGCTTGGCTTTGTCATCGGGGTTGTGCATGATTTGAATATTTTGTGTGATGAAGATGGAGCATAGCCAGACTATATGATTTTGTAGGGATAAATTTCTTTGGCCATGTTATTTTGAGAAGACATAATTGCCTTGTTAGTATGCTTGAAGTATTATTGTTTTGATGTCAATATTAAACTTTTGTTTTGAATCTTATGGATCTGAACATTCATGCCACAATAAAGAAAATTACATGGATAAATATGTTAGGTAGCATTCCACATCAAAAATTCTATTTTTATCATTTACCTACTCAAGGACGAGCAGGAATTAAGCTTGGGGATGCTCGATACGTCTCCAACGTATCTATAATTTTTGATAGTTCCATGCTATTATATTATCTGTTTTGGATGTTTTATATGCATTAATATGCTATTTTATATTATTTTTGGGACTAACTTATTAACCTAGAGCCCAGTGCCAGTTTCTGTTTTTTCCATGTTTTTGAGCTTCGTAGAAAAGGAATACCAAACGGAGTCCAAACGGAATAAAACCTTCGCGATGATTTTTCTTGGACCAGAAGACACCCAGGAGACATGGAGTGCAAGTCAGAAGAGCCATGAGGCGGCCACAAGGGTGGAGGGCGCGCCCCCTATGTTGTGGGCCCCTCGGTGACCCCCTGACCTAGATCTTCCTCCTATATATTCACATATATTCCCAAACCACCAGAAGCATCCACGAAAACACTTTTCCTCCATCACAACCTTCTGTTCCCGTGAGATCCCATCTTGGGGCCTTTTCCGGCATCCTGCCGGAGGGGGATTCGATCACAGAGGGCTTCTACATCAACTCTATTTCCCTTCCGATGAAGCGTGAGTAGTTTATCACAGACCTACGGGTCCATAGCTAGTAGCTAGATGGCTTCTTCTCGCTCTTTGATTCTCAATTCCATTTTCTCCTCGATATTCTTGGAGATCTATCCGATGTAATCTTCTTTTGCGGTGTGTTTGTCGAGATCTGATGAATTGTGGATTTATGATCAGCTTATCTATGAATATAATTTGAATCTTCTCTGAATTCTTTTATGCATGATTTGATATCTTTGTAATTCTCTTCGAACTATCGGTTTAGTTTTTCCAACTAGATTGGTTTTTCCTACAATGGGAGAAGCGCTTAGCTTTGGGTTCAATCTTGCGGTGTCCTCACCTAGTGACAGTAGGGGTAGCGAGGCACGTATTGTATTGTTGCCATCGAGGATAAAAAGGTGGGGTTTACATCATATTGCTTGAGTTTATTCCTCTACATCATGTCATCTTACTTAAAGCGTTACTCTGTTCTTCATGAACTTAATACTCTAGATGCAGGCAGGAGTCGGTCGATGTGTGGAGTAATAGTAGTAGATGCAGGCAAGAGTCGGTCTACTTGACACGAACGTGATGCCTATATTTCATAATCATTACCTTAGATATCGTCATAACTTTGCGTTTTTCTATCAATTGCTCGAGAGTAATTTGTTCACCCACCGTATTATTTGCTATCTTGAGAGAAGCCTCTAGTGAAACCTATGGCCCCCGGGTCTATTTTCCATCATATTAGTTTCCGATCTACTATTTTGCAATCTTTTACTTTCTGATCTATAAACCAAAAACCTCAAAAATATTTACTTTATCTTTTGTTTAGTTTTATCTATCTCAATCAGATCTCACTTTTGCAAGTGACCGTGAAGGGATTGACAACCCCTTTATCGCGTTGGGTGCAAGTGTTTGATTGTTTGTGCAGGTATTGGTGATTTGTGCGTTGTCTCCTACTGGATTGATACCTTGGTTCTATAACTGAGGGAAATACTTATCTCTACTTTGCTGCATCACCCTTTCCTCTTCAAGGGAAAAAACCAACGCAAGCTCAAGAAGTAGCAAAGACCTGCTTGCTAAAGGGGTCCAACCAGCGACATTGCACTGGCCAGATCGTTCAAGGACTTGGTTCTTCGGGGTTGGGGGAACTTTGGACCCAGAAACAGGGGAATGTGTTTGGACGGACGAGCAACTTGCAATACCCATTCGGAAGCTTCAGAAAGCAATCAAGGCAGCGCAGGAAGGGACATTCATTCCCGACAGAGATAAGGATGAGCTGACAGAGGCCCTAGGGAATCCTGAGCACCCTGGACGAACACGAGGCACACCAGGCTCCGTTACGTGGGTGCATGGATTTCCTGACAGCGGTGGTTATAGAAGCCGAGAGAGAAAGAGGAAAGAGGAAGCAACCGAAATGCAGAGGCTCAGTGCAAGATTAGCAAAACTTGAGGAACTTGAGAGCCAACGAGCTACCGGCCAACCATCTCTGCGGCCCAAAGATCCTTGCTTCGACGCTGCCCCAGAAGCTACCCCACCATCTCAGTTGAGAAGCAGCGTGGTTTCCACGGAGCTCGTTCAGCCTGATTTCATGGCTCCTCGCTACCCCGTGGATAGTATAACGGAGGCTGGACATTGCGAGCTAATGATGAAATGCCAGAACCTGACATTGAAGGCGACGGTCGGCTCTGTTGTACCTCCTTAAGCTGAGGGAAATTTTCATTGCCGTCCGATTCCACATGTCTATGCTATTGTGACGGTGGATGAAATAATGGAGGAATTTGAGGAGCTGGAGCTTGACTACCCTACAGGTGAAGGGGAGATTCATCTGGAAAATGCTTTAAAGAGTACCTGTCTATGGAGAAAGGAGTACATCGAGCTTCCAAACTGGACGCCTCAGCAGACTCAGCCTCCTCCGGCGCGTGAGGGCACTCCGCCTCCTCCTCCTCCGGCGCGTCATAGCACTCCGCCTCCTCCTCCGCCTCCTCCGGCGCGTCAGGGCACTACTCCGCCTCCTTCTCCGCCTCCTCCGGCGCGTCAGGGCACTCCGTCTCCTCCGGCGTGTCAGAGGACTCCGCCGCCTCAGCAACGGTGGAAGAGAGACACTGTCGCTGCTCCGGCGGCTAGCAGTACAAGATGCGGGAAGAAATACAAATTTGGTCCAAGCCTCAAGCCTCTTCCAAAGTTACCATATGATAGGACTAACAAGGAAAACGCGGACATCAGTGCTGCCGAAGTGCAGGCCCATTTTGAACGGAGGAAACATTCACCTCCGAAGGAAATAGTAGATCCGGTGAAAGCGAAGCGCACTCTGGATGCCCTTAGGCGGCCACCACCGTCTCCGCCGCAAATCAACTATGACCGCTGTATTGAAAAGACATATAAGGAAGCGCAGCGGTCGGGAAGTACTACCAGTGCTGCAAGATTAGAAGCAAAACGAAGAAGTGGGAAAACAATTCCCCAGCTCGGCGAACAGGCGAAGCAATCATGCCCCCCGCTCAAGGTGTCTAGCGATATCATCGCTAATCATCCAGTGCTGCTGCCCGGTACCAATATTGGTTATTACCTGGGCGATGATGTACAGTTTGAAACGTTAGAGGTAGTAGAGATCTTCAGATACGAGCACGGGAAGCCTCTCGTCAAACCTGATCATCCTCCTCTAACAACGATGATGCGAAAATTGCATTAATGGTATTTGGAAAGCTGCAGGAAGTCTGGGACCGACAGTTTGATGCTGAGAATTAAAGAAGAGCACGACCTCATTGGAGTCGACCTAATGCTTGTTGAATTTGTGGAGTTATTTCAGTTATTCAATCAAGAGGCCCTCGACAAACAACTCATGACTTTCTACTGTCTGTAAGTATTACTTCTGTAGTTACGTCTCTAGCTCAGCTCGTTCATTGCATGTATATATAATTATCCTCACTATATTATGCAGATTGAAGATCGTCGAATGCAAAAAAGGAGAAGTCTATGACATTGGGTTCATTAGCCCAAATACCGTAAATGAATGTCGGTAAAAGAGAGAGCCGAACTTACTGAGGAAAACTTGCTAAAATCGTTTCTTCGACATCAAAACAAAGAGACAATACTCTTTCCTTACAACTTCAAGTGAGTGTTACTGTCTTGTGCATATTCAGTTTCGCTTACTCGAGGTTAAGTAATGTAATCGATGAGTTATGCGTGCACAGATTCCACTTTATTCTTCTATCCATTAAGCTTGACGGGGGAGTAGTAACTGTTTTAGACTCGAGACGCAAAGATCCCCAGGAGTATGCGAACATGACTGCAATGCTCCAGAAGTAAATTCAATCATTATCGCACTATATCGGCAACTTTCATTCATTAATTTCCTGATATCAAGTAATCATTTTCTTTCCCTGGCAGGGTTTGGAAAAGTTCACCGGAATGGTTCCGGGTCTACAGAAGGAGCTGCGATTTACACACCCCAAAGTAAGCAGTACTAGCTAGTTCCGCGCATCTCTCATTGATTCTAGTTTTATCAATACCATTTATCATGCTTGATTATCAGTTTGATTGAACTCTGTTTCTCGTAAAGTGCTTGTGGCAGGAAGCCGGGAATAATTTATGTGGATACTACGTTTGCGAGTTCATACGCCACTCGACCTCTGAGCGGGGCTACTCTGACAAACAATATGAAGTACGTAAACAATATTCACAATTTTATTTTATTACCATCAATTGTGTTGAGTTTCATTCATATATATGTATTGACCCTCTTCTTTAAATTAGATGTGGCAGATGCGGGATGAACTCCTACCACATGATCGCATACGAGCAATTCAAGAGGAATTGGCGGGATTCTTTCTTGACCATGTCATACATAAAGACATGCCATGTGGAAATTCAAGCTGATTATCGGTAGATGATGTCAGGGATCGTAAGAGATGTTATATTGTATATATGTAGTAGCGTCGGATAGAAATACGAAAACTTGTTTTTCGACCAATCTCGGAGAAAGAGAGGTCACCTCTCTCTGTATATGTTCATGACGATCTTGTGTAATTAATGATTCCTTCCTTTGCTTACTAGCGTCGGGTTCTCTCTATATATAGTAGCTAGCGTCGACCAAGCACGGAGAAAGAGAGGTCACTTCTCTCTATATGTAGTAGCTATATCTAACACAATATGAAACCCCTAATTAAACCATCAAAAACCCCTAATAACCCCCCCCCCCTTTAAAAAAAATAAAAACCCCAGCGCCTGGGAGCTGCTGACGCGTTGCTGCCTTTTAGTCCCGGTTGGTCCTGCCTGGGCGCCCCACAGCGGCAATGTGGACCTCCTTTGGTCCCGGTTCGTAAGCGAACCCGGACTAAAGGTTTTTGGGCATTAGTCCCGTTTGTTTTGTCCCGGTTTCAGAACTGAGACTAAAGTCCCACTGGAACCAGTAATTCCCTGTTTTCTACTAGTGGTGGGCTCGCAAAGCAAGACTGGCACAAGGGAAGGATTGAAGGAAGATGCACTGACTACTGACCCAGTGACCCTTCGAGACACACAAACGTCATAAAACAAATGAAGATGAAAACCTTGGAGACACACAAGCAAACGCCCTAAAACAAATTAGGATTAAAACGGAAGCCTTGGAGCTAGCGGGAAAGAAGATGGTAAGCCGTGCACATGCTGGTTGTCGTGCGCAGACACACAGCGCGGGATTCAAGCAGCATCTTGTGGTGGTCCCACGCGCGCGCGCACACTCTGACGGGCATGAGGCCCGCGTGGGAGAGAAGCCACCGGAGCCAGCTCCTGCAAGCAAATCGCCGACCTAGTCGCCCTACTCTTTGGAGAGAAGGAAGACAAGAGAAGGAACCACTTCCTGCCTCCTTTATTTTGTTTCCCCCGCAGGCGCACATACTTTTTTTTTTGAACATCAGTACAGACACAAGCGCTTATATACACGCGCATACACTCACCCCTATGAACGCACACACGCACATCCTACCCCTATGAGCACCTCCGAAAGACTGAGCCGGCATATCATCTTGAAATTTACGAAGTCACCGTAGGCGCCTCGTCATCGACGGGAACGTCTCCTCCCACTGAATGCGCATCGCCGGAAATCCTGAAATAAATCCAGGAATAAATGCGAGCACCAGGATTTGAATCCTGGTGGGCTGGGGATACCACAGTCCCTCTAACCATCCAACCACAGGTTGGTTCACTCGCACGTACATTTAGTAGCGTGTGTAGGGTGTTTTAATCAGTTTCTTTGCATCAGAGAAATTCAAAATTGCCGTACAGCCACGTCAGCAACTCGCGGGCCCAATGCACGACTTTGGATAACAATCGTGCTATATGTACCGAAATCTGTACAATTTGAGTACTTGCTCAAAGTATTAACCAATCGGAATTGGCTAAATTAGCATGATAAACAGTTGGGGCCCACATATCATCTGCTGTGTTTCCCTCTATTGATGAGTAGGTACTCAGTAAGTACACAGTCAGCACCTATAGCATTTCTCTGTGGATAATCTGCATTATAAAATTGCATAATAAATTTTAAAGTTTACTGTCCACCTTTCCCAATAATTTGAGCTTTTGGGTAATTAAGCTGGTTAGATAACTCAATATGGTATTGGTTAGGTGCATGCAGCTTTTTTTTTTTGACGGGGGTTAGGTGCATGCAGCTTAATATGTTATCTAAGCCGAGAGGTATCTAATTGGTACAATTTAAAAATAAAATTAAAACCTGCTTCCGGCCCACGTCTAACACTCGGAAGTGCCTAGATGTGAGGAGTGTGCTCAAGTATATTAGTATTGCCTATCTCTTGGCAAACGCCCTGCGGCATTATATATTGTGCACTTTTCTCAAATAGTTTATGAGTGTTAAAATATATTGGCCACATTTGCCCATGAGTTTAGATTTTCTGTAAACTGATTGATTGGTGCATGAAACTCAATCGAGAAAGAAAAACATTTTGATAAACAAAAAACA
>JAAAXO010000302.1:10130-20709 GCA_011799875.1 Thinopyrum elongatum | reverse complement strand
CATGGAATCACGTATTTTTTTAATGTCCCATCATGTCCCCAAACGGGCCTATGCATAGTCGCCACACGCAGAGTTACTTACTCAAGTCTTCATTTCGTACTTCTCTCCACCCTCTCCCAAAAAATGTACCAGGCAATATCCACCTCTCCTTTCTCCACCAACCAACGGGCCGAGTCCCCTCTCCCTCCCTGTCCACCACTTCATGGTGGGGGGGGGAGGAGGACCCAGGGTCACCTCTGCGTCTGCGGTGGTCGTGGGTTTAGGGTTAGTAGTTTCCGGCGGTGGTTTTTGGTGGGGCGGCGCCGGCTTGTGGAATAAAGTTCCCCCAACTCCAGCTCCACCCAGCGGTGTCCATGGTGGCAACACAACAGTAGTTGGGAATGTGGTTCTCTGTCTTTCCTTGGGGCGCGCGGGCGAACGGATCATGTCAGTGTCCTGGGTGTGTGGGTGTGAAGGCCGGCGCGTGTCCACCTTTGGCTTGTTGTCCTCCGAATCTTGGCCCCTCCGCTTCACCGACGAGGATTCTTGGAGGAATCCCTGTACAGAGTGGACTGGTGTTGAAGCTCTCTAGAGAGGTGGAGTCCGTGATGGCAGGCGACGGTGGATTACGACACATGGAGCGAGAAGCGCGCAGGCAGGTCTAAGGCAGCTGTCCGTCCGGGTGTTGGGCAGCGGTTGATTTGGGACAGTGGCGTAACCGTGGTTTCCCTCGGCTGACGGTCCCCAAGCAGACGGCCCCATCTGGCCATTCTTTAAGGTCTCTGCGATTCGGGTACTTCTCTCCCTTTCCTCCTCGTTGCTCTCCCTCTCTTAAAATGCGAAGAAGGAGGAGACCGCATTTTGCCCACCGCCGCGACTGGCCCTGGATTCCCCCCTCTTGCGCCTGCTCCCCGTGGGGGTTGGTGTTGGGGGACCCCGGTTGTTCTCTCCCATTATTGTAGATAGGTTTGGGTTTGTTTGTCCTAGCGGCGTTGCTTCAGTGGCAGCAGCGGCGGTGCCGAGAGTAATTTTCCTCGGCTTCCAACTCCACAACGATAGCGCTCTCGTTGACGTAAGGAAGATTCGTGGGAGCACTCTTCCTCCGCGCTTTGGTGGTGGTGGATCTTGGTTCCCTGGGTTTGTGTCAGCGTGGCGGCGACGGCGATAGATCCTGTGGTGCTTTCTTCCCTGGTTTCGTTCGTGTCTCAGCGGCATCTCCCTTCGGAGGCCCTTGTGCAAGACCGGTTTGATTTTGTTACAGGAGCAGTCGCCGGCAGCAGCATCGCAGTGTGCTGGAAATGTGGTATCTATTATGGGAGCATGGTGCGAGGACCGGCGGACCTGGCTTCTTCTCTTCTCTTGACGCATCGATGGTCGTGGCCCCGCCCCGGCCCGACGATCACGCAGCCATGGCTTTGCCTATGGTAGCCACTTGTGGGTCGCGTAAAACTGCAGTGCGGTGATGGAGTCGTGTCGACCTTAGGATCGATGGATTCCGTCTCCCTCCCTCCTATGTGATGCTGCGGCGGCACGAGGCTGGGGGACGGGGAATGTTCTTTCACAGGGGCTTTCGAGGGCCTTTGTATTTTTTTGTTCGGGAGTTGTTTTGCCAATTGCGGGGAGCGAAAGGGGTGGAGTCAGGGGTACGAACATGTGTTCTTCTAGTGCTTTCCCTTAGGTACACTAGTAGAAACAGGGCTTTTTTGGGTTTCCAGGCCAGCCCAGCCATTATTCCGGCGAGTTCAGTCATGACTAGGACCACCAAGGGGCATACGTCCCGGTTGGTGCCCCAGGGGGCCGCCGGGGCTCGTGGGGCATTCGCCCTGGTTCAATCGGGAACCTTTGGTCCCGGTTCCAGACACGAACCGGGCCAATGGGCCGCGCTCCCCTGACCCACATCCATTGGTCCTGGTTCATGATGTAACCGTGACTCAAAGGTGGCATTTATTCCAGTTCCAACCACGACGGACCAATGTTGTTCCTATATATACCCTAGCCCGCGAGCAGAGCACTCCCTGCTCTGTTTATTTTTCTGGCCGGGCGAGGGGAGGGGTTTGTGTGCTCTAGCTCACCTCCTATGCACATGAGGTGTTCGTGAAATCCCGAGCAACACTACTTAGATTTCTCCTCATCCAAACTCGACCTCCGAAGCTCCATTTTCCTCAAAATTTGGGGCTAGGTTTAGCGGTCCGTCACGTCCCGTCCCCGTTTCACCGCCGTTGATCGCCTTCGCCCGATCTCGTCACCGCCACCCCCATGGTGAGCCTCTTGTTCTTAATCTGCTTTCTATAAAGAAAAAAAAATTCTTTACTTGATAATGATGTAGATAGATATTGTCTAATTGTCTTACTTTTATTTTGGTTTGTTTATTATATAGTGCGATGGTTCTTGGGTATCCGCATCCCGTCGGCCCCTCGTCCTGTCTATGATTCGGAGTGGTATAATATTATATTTTTACTATTGGATTTCATTTATTGTTTTGACATTAGCCACCAACGTGACATAGATTTTTTTATCTAGGAGGTAATGTGAACCGGAAATCCAACCGACCCCTATTGTCGAGAGGTTAAATTTGTTTGAAGAAGAAAACCTTCCTTGAAGGAAAATTGACAAAATTGAGGAGGAGAAGATATATTGGAGTTGCTGTTGCGGATGTAATGCGCCTCAAGATTAGAAAGTATAGAAATAGTCATTCATACCGAGGCTTGGTATCATTAATGCCGTTGGAATCATTGATTACCTTGTTGCGATTACTGACGCATTGGTTTGTTGGGAATTAAAAGTTTTCACATAGTTTCAATGTACTGTTTTAATTCGATATCTGGAGAGCTATATGTTGTTCACTGAGGCGCTATTATGTACTTGTTTTTAATGTGATGATGAAACCTTCTATTAATTTTGTCACTTTATCTTATTCATGATGTTTTGTAATGGTTTTGCACACTTAATTATATATAATGCATGCAGATGAACCGGCAATGGATTAGGGTGACAGACGCACCTCCGAGTACATTAAGGGCGTGCATAATTTTTCCCGCAGTGGCTGAGCCAAACAAAGCAGAATGGTTTTATGTGTTGTCCATGCCCTATTCGTGGGGAATACAGTCTTAACTCCTGACCGGAAAATCCTTCACACCCCCTCTTGAGAAGGGTTTCATGGCCACACTATATGTTTGGGACGCAGGCACGGAGAAATAGGGGTTTGATGAAGACGGCGAAGAAGAAACGACATGACAACTATGTGCCCCCTGAATACGGTGATGCGGCAACGGGGGAAGCTGAAGATCAAGAGGACTAATGATGTACCCGATGATGATCTCCGCCGTGTCCTTTGTTGATGTCAAGTAGCAGTGCTAAAGTGAAAGGCGAAGCTGCGTTCGATCGCATGTTAGAGGATCCCAAAAAGGTTTGTATCCCAATTGGCGAGATTGCAACACAAAGCTCGGTAACCGTACTGAATTGTTGCAGTGGAAGGCAGAGAATGCTGTGCCTGAACAAATGATTTGAGAAGCGACTGAAAATTTGAAGACGAAGCTTCCAAGGAAATGAATTGCCCACAGTAAGTACGCAGTAAGAAGGTCGTTGCCCTCTAGGAATTGAGGTGCAGAAGATACATGCATGCCCCTAATGACTGCCTCCTGTACCCGCGTTGCGTACGAGATTTGAACGCATGCCCGGTATGTGGTGCATTGCTGTAATAAAAATCAGACGGATGACTGCTACAGGAATAACTTATTTTTTTTAATGTCCCTATCATGCCCCAAACGGGCCTTGCATAGCTTCGCCACAACGCTAGAGTTACTTACTCAGTCTTCATTTCTACTTCTCTCCACCCTCTCCCAAAAAATGTGACCAGGGCATGAATCCACCTCTCCCTTTCTCCACCAAAAACGGGCCGATTGTCCCCTCTCCCTCCGTCCACCACTTCTGTGGGGGGAGGGAGGAGGACCCAGGGTCACCTCTCTCTGCGGTGGTGTAGATAGGTTTAGGGTTAGTAGTTCCGCGCGGTGGTTTTTTGGTGGGGCGGCGCCGGTTGTGGAATAAGTCCCCCAACGTCCAGCTCCACCTCACGTGGTCCATGTGGCAACAAACGAGTAGTTGGAGGTGTGGTCTCTGTCGTTCCTGGGGACGACGGGCGAACGGATCATGTCGAGTTGCCTGGGTGTGTGGGTGTGAGGCCGGCGGTGTACCACCTTTTGCTTGTTGTCCTCCGAATCTTGGCCTCGCTTCCCCGAGGAGGATTATCTGGAGGTATCCCTGTACAGGACGTGTGACTGGGGTTGGTGAAGCTCTCTAGCAGACGGTGGAGTCCGTGCTGATAGGCAGGGCGACGGTGCGATTCGGACACATGAGCGAGAAGGCGCAGGCAGGGTCTCAAGGCAGCTATGTCCGTCCGGTGTTGTGGGCAGCGTTGGATTGGGACAGGTGGCGTACCGGGGTTCCCTCGGCTGACGGTCCCAAGCAGACGGGCCCAGCTGGCCATCTTGAGGTCTCTGCAGATTCGGGTACGCGAGGGGAGGGGTTTGTGGTGCTCTAGCTCACCTCCTATGCACATGAGGTGTTCGATGAAATGCCCGAGCAACACTACTTAAGATTTCTCCTCTCCAAACTCGACCTCCAAGCTCCATTTTCCTCAAAATTTGTCTAGGTTTAGCGGTCCGTCACGTCCCGTCCCCGTCTTCACCGCCGTTGATCGCCTGCGCCGATCTCGTCACCGCCACCACCGTGGTGAGCCTCTTGTTCTTATCTTCTTTCTAAAAGAAAAAAAATTCTTACTTGTATGATTTAGATAGATACTTGTCTAATTTTCTTACTTTTATTATTGTTTGTTATTATATAGTGCGATGGTTTTGGTATCCGCTCCCGTCGGCCCTCGTCCTGTCTATGATTCGGATGTGGTATATATTATATTTTATAACTATTTGGTTCATTTATTGTTTATGACAATTATGCCGACCAACGTGACATAGATTTTTTTATCTAGGAGGTATGTGAACCGGAAATTCCAACCGACCCTATTGTCGAGAGGTTAAATTTAGTTGAAGAAGAAAACAATTACTTGAAGGAAAAATTGAAAAAAATTGAGGAGGAGAAGATGATATTGGAGTTGCATGTTGCGGATGTAATGCGCCTCAAGATTAGAAAGTATAGAAAATATGTCATTCATACCGAGGCTTGGTATCATTATGCCGTTGGATCAATTGTTACCTTGGTTGCGATTATGATCGCATTTGTTGTTGCATTGAAATGTTTTACATAGTTTCAATGTATTGTTTAATTAGATGATCTGGAGAGCTATATGTTGTTCAATGAGAGCTATGTATGTACTTTGGTTTTAATGTGATGATGAACTTCTATTAATTTGGTCACTTATCTATTCATGATGTTTTGTAATGGTTTTTGACACACTTAATTATATATAATGCATGCAGATGAACCGGCAATGGATGTATGGTGACAGACGCACCTCCGAGTACATTAAGGGCGTGCATAATTTTCTCGAAGTGGCTGAGGCAAACAAGCAGAATGGTTTTATGTGTTGTCCATGCCCTATATGTGGGAATACAAAGTCTTACTCTGACCGGAAAATCCTTCACACCCACCTGCTTGAGAAGGGTTTCATGCCACACTATAATGTTTGGACCAGGCACGGAGAAATAGGGGTTATGATGGAAGACGGCGAAGAAGAAGAGGACGATGACAACTATGTGCCCCCTGAATACGGTGATGCTGCAACGGGGGAAGCTGAAGATCAAGAGGAACTAGATGATGTACCCGATGATGATCTCCGCCGGGTCATTGTTGATGCAAGGAGCAGTGCGAAAGTGAAAAGGAGAAGCTGAAGTTCGATCGCATGTTAGAGGATCACCAAAAAGGGTTGTATCCCAATTGCGAAGATGGCGACACAAAGCTCGGTACCGTACTGGAATTGTTGCAGTGGAAGGCAGAGAATGCTGTGCCTGACAAAGGATTTGAGAAGCTACTGAAAATATTGAAGAAGAAGCTTCCAAAGGATAATGAATTGCCCGACAGTACGTACGCAGTAAAGAAGGTCGTATGCCCTCTAGGATTGGAGGTGCGGAAGATACATGCATGCCCTAATGACTGCATCCTGTACCGCGGTGCGTACGAGGATTTGAACGCATGCCCGGTATGCGGTGCATTGCGGTATAAGATCAGACGAGATGACTGTAAGGGGACGCGACAGAAAACAAAAAATTTCGGTATAGCGAGCACGCCCAGGACCACTATGGAGACTGCATACAAGGTTTGATCTGATCCGTACCGACTCGAAGCGCAGCGGAAGAAGAGTCGGTGGAGATCGTTGGTGCAGATCCCCGCAGCTAGGATTTACAACCTCCCAACCGCGAGGATGTACTCCCTCGTCGGACAGCCCTTCGGGAGGCGGTCGGACAGTCCCCCGGACGATGTCGCGGACAGCCCTTCGGGAGGACCCTCGAAACTCGAACGGAGACTCGGACAGCCCTTCGGGAGGACACTCGAACAACCCCTCAGGCAAAAGACCGAAACTATGACCTCTCTACGGGGTTGCACACATACGGTGTCAGCTATCCGGCAGGGCTTCGCCGTCCAGAACTAGTTCCTGCCGGAACCCAGACAGCCTTTCGGCTCTACGAAACTCTTTTCGTGGGAGGGAGAGAAGAAGCCAGATAATGCATGGCATGTGTATGAGAGCAAGGGATGAAGAGATGGCAGCCCCCATCTCCTCTATTTATAGGAAAGCCAAGGGGTAGGGCTCCTCCACTAATTACCAAAAAACCCATGCATTAGGTCACACCTCATGGGCATAAGGGTAAACTTGGGATGCCATGTGGAGCTCCAAGGAGCTCCCCCTTCCTTGGCCGGCCACCCCTAGGGGGCCCCCCATGAGGGGCTCTCATGGCCCCCCAAGCCCTTCTAGAAGCCTTTAGCAAAAGCCCTAAAAGGTGGCTTCCAAAAAATTATCCAAAAAGCACTTTCACTATTCATGACGACATTTTTCAGCGTCCGTTCAAACTGAAAATATTTGTGTGGGCTTAGAACAATTCCAGTACCCACTAAAATAATTTTCAACGCGTTCTGGAACAATTCCAGATTAGTGATTTTCATCTGCGAAAAGCATCTGAAGCGGTTCCGGCAGCTCCGAAACATTTCCGGTTTTTCTTCCAGAAAATTCCCAGAAGTTTCCAGAATGATTCTGGCACCCTCCAAGAATTATCAGGCATGTGCCGAAAACAATTTGACTTTATGGTATCCTCTGAAACAACTTTTCAGTTTCACCGGAACTCATCTGGTGACCTCTTTGCGGAACCTTTCCGCTGTCCAAAACTTTTTCGGTGTCCGAAACTTTTTCGGTGATTTTCTCTCAGACTCCCTGTCTAGTATTCAGCAGATAGATGACCCTTAAGCGTGTGACCCTATAGGTTCGGTGAAGCATAGACATGACCTGGAACCCCTTCCGATCAATGATCAACATCGGAGCCGTGGACACCCATATTGACCCCTATACCCACACGAATGAATATTCGAGTGACCTCCAGTTGCCGTGAGCTATTCCTGTTGCTTCGCAATATGTCACAAACACCCGAGGTGAGATTTATTGCATTCCTGTGGATCAACAATTTGTCCATCATGCAAGTTACCTCGTTACCGGTTTTGTTCTCTTTTCTCGTTTCCGTGTTCCGGCATCCTAATGATCAAATCACAAGTTGTCTGGCCAGACGATGATGGATACCGTAACACCGAGAGGGCCCGAGTATATCTCTCCATCGTCGGAGGAGCAAATCCCAATCTTGAGCTATCTCGTTACTTGCCATACTTTTCCGTGAACCCGTAAGCCACCGTAATAGCCACCCAGTTACGGATGACGTTTAACAAACCCCAAAGTTCATGAAGCAAGTATGAAGGAACTCGATACTCTCATGGTCTAAGGAATTATGCAAACATTAACTTCTCTGTGTTATAAACCATAAACTTGTGACGAAAGAATCTCATAGCATAACAACAATTCGGGTTGATTCAACACAAGTGTTCTACCATCAATTGTGCTCTCAAAATTGCTGGCATAGACATGCCCATGATCAGGAAAACATAATCATCATGCAATACTTGAGCTAGTCTTAGAGGCATGACTAGGAATACATATCACTGTTTATTATCCCACACGTGCACATGGGTTTTCCTCAGAGCCTTTATGGATATACGGGCTCAGGAGCCACAGCAGTTATAGCATGGAACATAAACTTTCATTACAAACCAGGAGATACAAAATAACTGTTGTTACTGCCTCTAGGGCATATCTCCTACAATGACCCTGGTGATGTTGACGGCGAGCCCCCCAGGAAGAGGGTTCCTGCCAAGGTGATGTGGTATGCTCCTATAATACCACGGTTGAAACGTCTGTTTAGAAACAAAGAGCATGCCAAGTTGATGCGATGGCACAGAGAGGACCGTAAGAAAGACGGGAAGCTGAGAGCACCCGCTGACGGGTCACAGTGGAGAAAAATCGAGAGAAAGTACCGGGCTGAGTTTGCAGGTGACCCAAGGAATGTATGGTTTGGTTTAAGAGCGGATGGCATTAATCCTTTCGGGGAGCAGAGCAGCAATCACAGCACCTGGCCCATGACTCTATGTATCTATTACCTTCCTCCTTGGCTGTGCATGAAGCGGAAGTTCATTATGATGCCAGTACTCATCCAAGGCCCTAAGCAACCCGGCAACGACATTGATGTGTACCTAAGGCCATTAGTTGAAGAACTTTTACAGCTGTGGAATGGAAACGGTGTACGTGTGTGGGATGAGCACAGACAGGAGAAATTTGACCTACATGCGTTGCTATTTGTAACCATCAATGATTGGCCTGCTCTCAGTAACCTTTCAGGACAGACAAACAAGGGATACCATGCATGCACGCACTGTTTAGCTGACACCGAAAGTATATACCTGGACAAATGTAGGAAGAATGTGTACCTGGGGCATCGTCGATTTCTTCCGACCAACCATCAATGTCGAAAGAAAGGCAAGGCAGATCACCGGAAGAAGCCCGCCATGCGTACCGGTGATCACGTACTTGCTATGGTCAATGATTTACACGTAATCTTTGGAAAGGGTCCCGGTGGACTATCTATTCCGAATGACGCTGAGGGACGCGCTCCCATGTGGAAGAAGAAATCTATATTTTGGGACCTACCCTACTGGAAAGACCTAGAGGTCCGCTCTTCAATCGACGTGATGCACGTGACAAAGAACCTTTGCGTGAACCTGCTAGGCTTCTTGGGCATGTATGGAAAGACAAAAGATACACCGGAGGCACGGGAGGACCTGCAACGTTGGCACGAAAAAGACGGCATGCCTCCAAAGTAGTATGAAGGTCCTGCCAGCTACGCTATTACCAAAGAAGAGAAGGAAATCTTCTTTGAATGCCTGCTCAGTATGAAGGTCCCGTCTGGCTTCTCGTCGAATATAAAGGGAATAATAAATATGGCAAAGAAAAAGTTCCAGAACCTAAAGTCTCCTGACTGCCACGTGATTATGATGCAACTGCTTCCAGTTGCATTGAGGGGGCTTTTACTGGAAAACGTTTGATTAGCCATTGTGAAGCTATGTGCATTCCTCAATGCAATCTCTCAGAAAGTGATCCATCCAGAAATCATACCAAGGCTAAGGAGTGATGTGGCGCAATGTCTTGTCAGTTTCGAGCTGGTGTTCCCACCATCCTTCTTCAATATCATGACGCACGTCCTAGTTCATCTAGTCGACGAGATTGTCGTTCTGGGCCCCGTATTTCTACACAATATGTTCCCCTTTGAGAAGTTCATGGGAGTCCTAAAGAAATATGTCCGTAACCGCGCTAGGCCAGAAGGAAGCATCTCCATGGGCCATCAAACAGAGGATGTCATTAGGTTTTGTGTTGACTTCATTCCTGACCTTAAGAAGATTGGTCTCCCTCAATCGCGGTATGAGGGGAGACAGACTGGAAAAGGCACGCTAGGAGGGGACTCAATAATATCCAGGGACGGACATTCTTGGTCTCAAGCACACTACACAGTTCTACAGAACTCTACCTTGGTGACCCCGTATGTCGATGAACACAAGAACATTCTGCGCTCCAAACACCCGAAGCAGTGTGATGACTGGATTACATGTGAACACATCAGAACTTTCGGCAGTTGGTTGGAAACACGTCTCAGAGGTGACAACACTGTTTCTGATGAGCTGTACTCGTTTCCAGGGGACCATCTTCGACTGTATTGACTTACAAAGGATACGAGATAAATGGGAATACATTTTACACGATGGCCCAAGATCAAAAGAGCACCAACCAAAACAGCGGTGTCCGCTTTGATGCAGCAACCAAGAGGGGAAAGGACACATATTATGCTTACATAGTGGACATATGGGAACTTGACTACGGACATGATTTTAAGGTCCCTTTGTTTAAATGCAAATGGGTCAATATGTCAGGAGGTGGGGTACAGGTAGACCCACAGTACGGAATGACAACAGTGGATCTGAAAAATCTTGAATACACAGACGAACCATTCATCCAAGCCAATGATGTGGCGCAGGTTTTCTATGTGAAGGACATGTCTACCAAACC
>JAAAXO010000300.1:62500-64507 GCA_011799875.1 Thinopyrum elongatum | reverse complement strand
TCGTCGTTGGAAACCGTCTGACATGCCGAGTGTACCGAGAGAATTCGCTGAGCACAACCTTAATGTGGATCCTAAGTTTAAGCCGGTCAAATAGTTCCTCCGTCGTTTCAATGAGAACGACGTAAGGCTATTGGAGAAGAGGTAGCCCGGCTCTTAGCTGCCGGATTTATCGTGGAAGTTTTTCTCCCTGAGTGGTGTCTAACCTATGCTTGTACTTAAGAAAAATGGCACATGGCATATGTGTACACAGACCTTAACAAGGCTTGTCCAGCTGATCCGTTTGCTCTCCCTCGTATCGACAAAATCATTGATGCCACGGTGGCTTATGTTTCCTGGATACTTATTCTGTTATCATCAGATCAAGATGGCAGTCAAGACCAAGAGAAGACATCTTTTATTACACCTTTTGGGGCTTTCTGCTATGTTTCTATGCCCTTTGGGCTCAAGAGTGCTCAGGCGCTTATCAGCGCTGTGTTCAGAATTGTTTTCACAGTCAGATTGGGCGCAACGTTCATGCTTATGTGGATGATATTGTGGTTAAGTCGAGAAAGAAGGAGACTCTCCTTGATGATTTAAAGGAAACTTTTGACAATCTCCGGGTCTACAAAATGATGCTTAACCCACCACGTGTGTTTTTGGTGTGCCTGCAAGTCAACTGTTGGGGTTTTTGGTCTCAGAACGGGGCATTGAAGCTAACCCAAAGAAGATAAAGGCCATCACTTCGCTTTCTAAGCCGGCGTGTGTCAATGACGTCCAACGTTTGGCGGGTCGCATTGCGGCCTTAAGCCGGTTCATAAGCCACCTAGGAGAGAAGGCAATTCTTTATATCAGATGCCGAAGAAGACATATCACTTTGTCTGGAGTGATCTGCCCAATGAGGCGTTTGAGGCGCTCAAGAAACAGTTAGCTGAGCCGCCCATCCTCGCCGCTCCCATTGAAAAAGAGCCTTTGCTCCTGTACTTGGCGGCTAATAATAAGGTAGTCAGCATAGCATGTTGTTGTGGAGCGTAAGGAGGCGGGTAAGGAGTACCCAGTTCAGCGGCCGGCTTATTATTTTAGTGAAGTATTGACTGAGTCTAAGCAACGATATCCACATTGGCAGAAACTATGTTTTGGGGTGTTCATGGCGAGTTGCAAGTTGAAGCATTATTTTCTCTGGACATCCTATTACTGTGGTCAGCTCTGCTCCTTTAGGAGATATTATTCAAAACAGAGAAGCCACAGGCCGGATTGCTAAGTGGGCAATTGAGCTTGGACCTCATAATTTGAAGTATGTGCCCAGAACAGCCATCAAGTCTCAGCTTTGGTGGATTTCATAAATGACTGGACAGAGTTGCAAACACCTAAGGAAAAGCCTGACAACACATATTGGATGATACACTTCGATGGTTCTAGGCAGTTGGAGGGCTCGGGGGCTGGAGTTATTTTGACTTCCCCACGAGGTGATAAATTCTGTTATGTTTTAAGGTTAATGTTTCCTTATACTAACAATGCAGCTGAGTATGAAGCTTTGCTCCATGGCCTTTGTATGGCTAAGGAAATGAATTTAAGCCGGGTCAGGTGCCTGGGCGACTCAGACCTCGTGGCCCAGCAAGTCTCAGGCAAGTGGGATTCTAAAGATCCACTCATGGCGGCTTATCGCCGGGCGGTTGATAATATTGCTGGTCACTTTAAAGGCTATCAGGTGGATCACCTTGATCGGTGAAAAAATGAGGCGACTGATGCATTATCCTGGATTGGGTCTCAACGTAAGTCGGTGCCCCCTAATACATTCCTCGATGTGTTACACCATCCTTCGTTAAGTTACCGTCTAAGGAAGACCTTGCTACCCCTGACACGAAGGCATAGCTGGTGGCGGCTCTTCATGCTATTCCTGACTGGACATTGCCTTATCTGGCTTATATGACTCAGGGCGAGTTACCTGAGGATGAAACTTTGTCCCGACAGATCGTCAGGAGGTCTAAGTCTATGACTATTATCAACGGCGAGTTACACCGATGCAGTGTG
>JAAAXO010000300.1:0-55000 GCA_011799875.1 Thinopyrum elongatum | reverse complement strand
GGCTGACAGCTTTAACTCTTCAATCTGCCCTGGCACAGTTGAAAGATGATCCAACACAGTCTCATAAGGGTTGGAGGTTGTTTGCCGTTCAAAACAGCCACAGAGTTCGCAGAGTGCCAGCGTATAACTTCTCGGTCAAAGAGTAAACCGCTTTTAGCTTCAACAACATGTTTTGGCCAAGGTTGGCACTCCTGGCACCTGTCTACAGTTGCACAACAAGTCAGTTGGTTAGCAATCAAG
Source organism: Thinopyrum elongatum (assembly GCA_011799875.1). NCBI lineage: Eukaryota > Viridiplantae > Streptophyta > Magnoliopsida > Poales > Poaceae > Thinopyrum > Thinopyrum elongatum. The sequence goes on along the minus strand of JAAAXO010000300.1, from coordinate 54,760 downwards.
TGTTTGAGTCGCCGCGGGTTACAACATTCGTATTGATGTATAACTTGCTTCAGTTGAGTACAAGTGTTCAACTTGCCAAATGGCGGCGTCATTTGGGATATATATGAAGAACTTAAGCCAGCAAGCTCGTCATGACCGCTTAAGTTCTTCTCAGCTTCCTCTGCTCTTTTCAGTCGTGCAGCCTTGTCAGTTTCCCAAGCGGTTCTTTCTGCATCAAAGTTGGCCTTGAGCTTTTCAGTCTCTTCCAATGAAGATTTCAGCTTTGACTCAGCTTTGATGGTCTCAGCCTGTTGCAGCTCCACATTTTCTTTAAGTCGGGAAGTTGCGGCTCTTTCAGATTTAATGCTTCCTGCAAGCAGGAGTTGAAGCCATATTTGCAGTTCAGTATGGTTCAAATTTTATTTAATACTATTGTTCAAGTCCCAAGCACATTGCAAGCAATATATTTGCACTTGGGGGCTAATGTAGGTCATTTTAAAACTATATTTTAACCCGGCTCAGTAATAAGCCGGCCCTTGGGGGCTACATTCTTTATGGTGAGTTATCACGAGCCCGCGTTATCTTTTCAAGATAACCCGCCCTTGGGGGCTACGAGCGGTTCTTTTAAATGCATATTTTGAAGACCCGGCTCATATTATTAATATAAGCCGGCCCTTGGGGGCTACGATCGGTTCTTTAAGATCATATTTTGAAGACCCGAGTCATCTATTCATATAAGCCGGCCCTTGGGGGCTATGCGAGATCGTTCAAAGAGATATTTTGAAGACCCGAGTCATCTTATTCAATAAGCCGGCCCTTGGGGGCTACATGAGTATGTATATATGCTAAGGCGGAAAAGAAAAGGGTTAAGTTCATACCTCATATTTTTGTTTCATCATATTCACTAAGCCAACTTTAAAGTCATGACTTGTGTGAAGGCGGTTTAGATAATCCGCTTGCAGCTCGCCCGCGCTAAAATCCGCATAACTCTGCAAATCCAGTTTCGCTTTGCCTTTCTCCAAAGGTGTTTCTTCTTGAGCTGAGTGCTTGGCTAGCACTCTGGAGGCTTCGGGCGCCTTAAAAGCTGATCCGGTAATAGCAACATCATCAACATTGTCATCAGCGGCTCAGGTCAGTTGGTTTGGCAGAGAGGTAGGCGTAGGACTTGGCATTCATGGCTGGGCGCCGGTGACATCAGTGTCCATGGCCTCAAAAGCTGCAACGTTAGTCTCTAGAGGCGGGTCATCTTGCTGGTTAACAGGATCTTCAGGGTTCTGGATCAGGACCTCAGGGGTCTCCAGCACCTGCTTTTCCGGCTCAGAGGTTTCGGGGCTTTGGAAGAGCCGCCCACTTTCTGTTTCTTGCCAGTTTTTGCTTTGCCCCTGCGGAAGAGCAATGAGCTTATGAGTATATGGAAATAAGTCTTTTAATAAATGTAAACATTTACCCTAGGGCACAAATGAAGGCAGGCAGCTGTGTTCCAGTTGAGTCACCGGAGGACGGAGGCGTTCCCTGATAATTGGAGTCAGAAGAGTTAAGAGGTTGCCGCATCAGACCAGCTCGTCGAAGAGATAGAGTCGGCTATGAGGCACCTCATGCGACTTTTCCGAGGTGCTGGAGTGTTGGATAAGCCGGTCACAAGTTCTTTAGTGCCGCCGCTCTGGGTCACATGCCTGCCTCATGCTGTTGCTTCTTCAAAAGAAATTGTGGGTCCAAAAGTAAAAGGGTGAGAAAACTTACTTTCTGGGTGACCTGCCATGTTTTTCTTTCTTGGCAAGGTTTCTGAGTTGGAGAAGACAGTAATTACCTCAGCAGCATCGGCATGGCTTGTTTCCACTTCTTCCTGAGAGGAATCAACATCAATAAGTTGTATAAAAAGAAGGCCAAGGGAGTCAGGTTCTACCTCCGACTCATCTAGCTCGAGGAGCTCTTCTACTGTTTGTTTCTTGCGGCGACCCGTGCCATGAGACTTCCCTGTCTTAGTCTTCTTAGTGGGCGGGGCGGATCTTAGCTTCTTCTTCCAGAAAGGAGAGTCGGCCTATATGCATACGACATTAATTTGAAGGATATGAATTACAAAGATAGATAAACAAAATGAGGATCACTTGAATACTTATGGCAGGAGCTGGTTAAGAGTGCAGAAAGGATTCAGTCCTGCTTTACTGCAGTTTTTCTAGAGACTCCCCAAGCTTGTCTTAACTGTGTCATTGATCTCTTTATCAGTCAGACTTGTTTGGTTGTAACACTGCGGGTCCTTTGTATCACCAGTATATTGGCACATTAAGCCGGTGCGCCGGCTCAGTGGTAGAATCTTCCATGCGACCCATCAGCGGACCAGGTCAACTCCAGTTAAGCCGTTGGCTATCAAAGCCCTTATCTTTGAAAATGTGGGGGCATACTGGGCGCACTCTGCGGTAGTCAATCGACCCGGAAGCTTGGTGCTGGTGCTAAGCCAGTAGGGGCGATAACCCGACAAGGGATTTTCTTCAGCTGGAGAGGTGTCTTTGCAATAAAACCAGGTATAATTCCAGTCCTTAGGGTGGCTGGGCAGTGCAGCAGCGGGAAATGTTACATCTCTCCGTCTTTGGATGGAAACACCTCCAAGTTCTAGACTGGACCCATCTGTCATTTCAGTTTGGCGGTTGATATAGAAGAAATCCTTGAAGAGATCAACAGTGGGTTCTTCTTGAAGGTACACCTCACAGAGTACTTGAGAGTGGCATATGTTGGAGACGAAGTTGGGACCGATGTCTTGAGGATGAATCTTTCCCTAATAATAAAGCACAGATTGACTCCGTGGATTCACCGCCACAATATGCTTCTTCCCGTAAATTTACGCTTTCAGTTTTTTCACCTATATTATTTTTTACATCCGAGATAGTACTATTTTACCTGTGTATACTACAAAATCTGGGGTCACGTCCAAACCTCGATCGGTTCCCGACGATCTCGACCACGAGCCGCCTAGCACGTATTCCACGGAATGATCTATCGATTCTTTCATAAAAAAACAGATGCTAATCAATCCCTGAAAACCAGGAAACTGCATGCTCCAAAAAATCAAGGACCCACACACGATCGCTCATGGTTCAAGGACTTCTGGTCCGCTGCAATCGCTATCTTCAAACAACATCTGAAGGAAAAGGACACGGCTTGGCGCGAGCGTCCCTGCCTCGCGCGCTTCGCCGCGAAGGGCCGGTTCCGAGCACCGAGCGACGTCGCCGTGAGGACCAAGGAGGAGCGCCCCGACGGGCCAGGAAGCTGCTGCTGCGAAGCGCCGTTACGGGCCGGGAGGAGCGCCGCCGTAGATCGAGGAGGACTGCCGCCCGGACCGAGCTCCTCACGCCCCCGCACATCGCGAGGTGGACCACTTCCTGGACCGAGCTCCTCACGCGGCCACAGATCGAGGAGGATCGCCGCCTCGACCAAGCTCCTTGCTTTCGCTACCCGGATCCGCCCGCCTCTCCCCAACGCCGGCACGCTAGCCACCATGTGAGTGAGGCAACCCTACCCCAATTCCATCTCCTCCCACCGCCAATCCCGGGTCTCTCATTGTCGGCTGGATGTGTGGTTCTTGGTGGAGCGTCACCGCTGGTTCTTATAGCATATAACAAATAGTGGATTATTGGATTGGATTGACTGATAATGCAAAGAATTGACCTTACCGTGGATGCTTTTGAATTTTCAGTGACAAGTAGCATGGAAATTGACATGTACTAATAATGCTAAGAATTGACCTGTACTGGTTCTTATAGGCTATAGCATATGTGTGCATCCAGTTCATTATTTGGATGAACCGGTAGCTAAGTGTACAAGCAGACTTGCCTAATATATCCAGTGTTCAGTGCTACAAATTTGTTCAGATGTACCTTGCTACAAATTTGTTCTGTAGCTGTTTGATTTTTCATTTGTAGAATTTGAAGGATCAAAATATATATGTTAATGCTACACATTTTCAATGTTCAGTGCTACAAATTTGTCCAGTTTGTGCTTTTCTGTAGTTGTTGTTTCTGTGTCATTTCGCTGTTGTTTCTGTACCATGTCGCTGCTACAAATTTGTTCAAGTGCCATGTGGATGTGTTTCTATGCTTGTGCTTTTCTGTAGCTGTTGTGGCTGGTTTTCACTTGTGCCAATGTAAAGCATTGGATCTGCATTAGAGGGCAGATGAGAGGGGGCTGCAGAGGCAAGTCCCTAGATCGCAGTCCTGTGCCGCCAGTCTGCCGCGATCGACGCGCCCCGTCCCAATGCGCCTGTCGGCCAGTGGTCGCGATTGTCCTCATCACACCATGTCACTCTGTGCTGGCCAGCCATCCCGATCGCCCTACATGCATGAAATTGATGGATTTTTGGATTATGTTTTTCAATCAGCAATGATGAACAGGCATTTAGCACGTTTAAAAGTAGGCTGTTTGTATCTCATAACTGCCCTTGCAATGGGACCTATAGAAGTAGTGGCAGAGGTACAATATTTTTTTCATAATTGTGTAAGTCTAACACAAAGCGTATTGATAGTTGAACCATGTCTACGTCCAACTGTTCAGAGTGTCTATTCATTTCTTTGTCTAATCTATGGATATTTATTGGTTGTTATAAATAATTGGAATGACAGTTTCCAACATGCCTGAGCAGAGATTTGCTAGCACTTCAAAGGAAAACTTGCCTCAATTCATAATTGTCTGTTGTTTTGTGACCGAAGCTTTGTACTCAACAGAGAAGCACATGCAAGCATTTGGCAAATCTTCTACTTAATTTTCAGATTACATGTTGCACTTGATCAAACTTTTCTGGGTGCTCTTCCCTAACTAACCACATCCCTTCCACTTGAGAGCAGTGCGCATCTAAAGCAAAGGGCACCGGAGGAAATAAGAGCGTTTTTTGACTTCTACAATCAATGATCTAGATGACAACCCGTAGCAATGCACGGCCATCAGTTCCTCGACTAATTTTGTAGGTTTCTTGTGTTTACCACAAGTTCTTTCTGGGAGTCATAATTTTCCTTTTCCCTTGCCTATTCCAAGAAGAGTGCTTACTGATATTCAGTATAATAGTTCAAATAGAGGGCGTCGGGTATTGGGTTAGGTGCTTGTGGTATATTTTTTCCCCGTTGCAACCCGTAGGTCGAGAATTTTTGCAGGTAATATCAATATAGGTTTGTTTGCTTGCTATTGTTGCAATTGTTATTTTAGGTTGGTTTGTTTGCTGCTGCTGTTACTTCATATTTATTGATATTGCCATTTTTTCATGTTCGACTTCTAAATTTCAGAATGAAGACGCAGGTCAATTTACTCAAAATCTCAAGCCGCAATATACTCAAATCATCCATCTTTTTGTTTTCTCATCAGCGCCCTCTCGACTCGGGTAACTATGGTTTATAAAGAGGTGATATATTCTCCCGTTGCAACGCACGGGCATTTGTGCTAGTATTGTAAAAGTGCAGAACGTCCCAGAAGAATTTTGACCCGGGCGGTGAAAAGTCACGGAGGAGGTGATCCAAAAAAAATAACAACTTCACCCTCTCCGGGTTGAGGAGTAGTTTCAGGGCCGGGAACCCGCCAGTGAATAACATCTTTAGCTGGCAAAACCCCCATGTCCACATATTCATTTAGCGAGAGCTCAGAGACTCTGGAAGCAACCCAGTCGCAAGAAGTGGGGGTCTTAGTCATGGTTGGCCGGGTTACAAAGCTGCGGTCAAGGAATAAAGGTATGGTGGGTTAAAATTGCAATGGTAAGCCGCCCTAGCCATGGAATGAAGTGACTATCGGGCTGTGAGAATATGGCGAGTTAAGCATGAAAGTATAAGACGACAGCATGTCGGTGGGTTACAAATTCATTGTTAAGCCGCCCGAAAGGTGAAGGGCGGGTCAATGACCTATAGATCCAAAATTACTGAATTTTGCTAAGTGTGGGGCAAACAAGTTTCGCAAGTTGCAGCTATATTCACGGATCTACAGCAGTTCAGAAAAAGTGAATAAATGCTAAACCTAGAGCGCAACACTGGAAGAACTAGCAAGCTGTATATTGATTCTGAGGAAAAAAGGGATCTATTCTAGATACAAGATGAAGGCCAAACCACTACCGTGTTGCTCTCATGGCATTTTTGGATTGAAATATGGATTCTATACACAAGCTGGATGACCTTAGATGAACTATATGAACTCGGATGCCCTAATGCAGATCTGAGAAAGGAGAAGAAGCATATCTGACGATGTTGGTGAAGAGCGGACGAATGCCGCTGGATTCTGGTCCTAATAGGTTGATGCAGCAGCCTCGACAGAGTGGTCGGCGTGATTCGACTGGTGCGGCGGAGCTCCAGTTGCGGCTGCGGTCGCAAGGAAGAAGAAGAGGCAGAAGCGATGGGGGTAAAACATGAAAAGGCAGGCCCCCCATGCCTATTTATAAGGAAAAAGAAAGGAACAGTAACGGCAGGCCCGAAGATCGAAGAGGCGTCATAATTATTGCAACAGAGGGGGCGCGTCGATTCTCTGGATGGCTGGTTAATGCAAAAGATCCGTTCTGACGTCATAAGGTTTTTCTGAATTTATTTAACATGACGTCATCTTTTTGTATGGTGGGTTATAAAGATCTGTTCAATGTTAAACGCTGGAAGGAACTAAAGAAGACTCGCCAACCAGAAAGTGAAGATATACATGAACAAGTTCAAATCAATCTGGGGCCTAATGTTGGGGATATAACCCCATGGTGTAACCCACACAGGAGGGGCTGGGTTACGCTGTTGGCGACTTAAACAGAAAGGCCTTAGACAGGCCCAAGAGACCAAGACATGAAGCCAGGAGGCGACTTACACGATAAGCCGGACGAAGGCCCAAGCCTAGAAGACGGTGCGAGACCCAACGGTGTAAGCCGCCCAATGGTGACTAGCCTAATAAGGCAGAACGACTTAGAACCGGGGTCGGTCAGGAAGTATGACCCGGCCCGGACTCTTGTAAGCCCAGGGCCTCAACCTGTGTATATAAAGGCGAGTCCCTGCAGCGGGTAAACCTAAGTTACAATCAACTGAGAGCTAGGTTAAGCGATTCCACTCCCTTGTAATCGATAATCAAGCAATACAACTCAAAGCAGGAAGTAGGCTTTTACCTCGTTCATGAGGGGCCGAACCTGGGTAAACTCGTGTCTCTCGTCCCGCTCAACCCCTTTAAGCTGACCTACATTGCGATGGCTCCACGCTTAAGTCCTTTCACCAGGACATCTGCCATGTTAACCCCACGACACCCAGCATACAAGAAAAGGTTCTCCAAAAGCAACACCTTCAAGAAGGAAACAATGCACAAGCGTTGTTGTTGCCCGATCGAAGATCTTGAGTTTTCACCCTGGAGAAAGTCCGAATTCACCCAAGAAACAATGCCTTCAACAAGGCCATTGTCAGGTACAACCAATGAAGGTCAGACCTTGAATTTTCACCCTGGGAATCGAGACTCGGTAGAGACCCTTCGACGAAACTGTGTGCGATGCATTAATCACAAACGGTGATGTAATAAAACAGTCAAAAAAGATGGAAAACATTTCCGATGGCGGTGACATCAAACACGGTTCAGATTTTAGTTGCGTGTGCGATGCGAGGCATACGGTTGATCCATACGAACTGTTTGCGATGAGACAGAACAACAGAAACGGGCAGCCAGATCAAGGTGTGTGCGATATACGGCATACAGTTCACTAGGATGAACAGTGTGTGATTAGGCAACACAATAGAAACGGTCTGCAAGATCAAGGTGTGTGCGATGGAGGGCATACAGTTCACTCGGATGAACTGTTTGCGATGAGCCAACACAATAGAAACAGTTCAACTGGACAAGATGTGTGTGATACGCGGCAAACAAGTCCGTAATCAGAAATGTGTGCGAAGCTCAATAATAACACAGACGATTGCTGCAAATAAGCCGTGTGATTTGCTCTGTCTACAGAAGAATAACTATATATATATATATATATATATATATATATATACTTTTACCTCGTTCATGAGGGGCCGAACCTGGGTAAACTCGTGTCTCTCGTCCCGCTCAACCCCTTTAGCTGACCTACATTGCGATGGCTCCACGTCTAAGTCCTTTCACCAGGACATCTGCCATGTTAACCCACGACACCCAGCATACAAGAAAGGTCTCCAAAAGCAACACCTTCAAGAAGGAAACAATGCACAGCGTTGTTGTTGCCCGATCGAAGATCTTGAGTTTTCACCCTGGAGAAAGTCCGAATTCACCCAAAAACAATGCCTTCAACAAGGCCATTGTCAGGTACAACCAATGAAGGTCAGACCTTGAATTTCACCCTGGGAATCGGACTCGGTAGAGACCCTTCGACGAAACTGGTGCGATGCATTAATCACAAACGGTGATGTAATAAAACATCAAAAAAGATGGAAAACATTTCCGATGGCGGTGACATCAAACACGGTTCAGATTTTAGTTGCGTGTGCGATGCGAGGCATACGGTGTGATCCATACGACGTTTGCGATGAGACAGAACAACAGAAACGGGCAGCCAGATCAAGGTGTGTGCGATATACGGCATACAGTTCACTAGGATGAACAGTGTGTGATTAGCAACACAATAGAAACGGTCTGCAAGATCAAGGTGTGTGCGATGGAGGGCATACAGTTCACTCGGATGAACTGTTTGCGATGAGCCAACACAATAGAACAGTTCAACTGGACAAATGTGTGTGATACGCGGCAAACAAGTCCGTAATCAGAAATGTGTGCGAAGCTCAATAATAACACCAGACGATTGCTGCAAATAAGCCGTGTGATTTGCTCTGTCTACAGAAGAATAACATATATATATATATATATATATATATATATATATATATATATATATATATATATATAAAAACTGAAATAACATCCAATTACATAAGTGACTATATAGATCATTCGCCCAACCTCAATAAACAATTGCATGTATTCTAAACTAGGAGAAACGATCATCTAGTCATCTACTCCTTGTGCCGCTCCCGCCACTGCTCTGTGGCTCGATCCCTCGTCTGGAGAAGGAAGAAGACACTCCTCATGTCAACGATCCGCCTGTACATCTCGTAGCTTGTGTACGCTTCCTTGGCCGCGTACTTGACGTGTTGTTCATCCAGTCTCTGATGCTAGACACTGTGCCAGGCGTTCTTGTCCTTCTTGCTCTTATCCTTCATCTTCATGTAGTAGGGGTCGATGATAGCCGAGGCGAGGTCAACCAGGAGTTTCTATTTGTTGTTGTCGCTGCCCCAGACCTTGTAGTGGTCCTGGATGTTGACAAGATTCTGGCATTTCAAGCCCAAACCTTGAGCGCTTTTAGATTGTTGGTGATGTCCACTTTAGCTAAACTGTAGTCAGAGCTGTTGATAAACCTGGAGAAACACTCGCAAGGCCTTGTGGCCAGGTGGTAGTGGTAGGAGGACGTCATGTCGCATGCACAACTAGGCAACCGCAACCTCTGATCGTGCCTGCGGCAAGACCGATTGTACTCGAGGTCGAAGCCGACCACTGGTTACTTGTCCTCAGCAAGTAACTGCTCCATAGTTTGGATGGAGCTCTCCATCAAGACCGGCTCATTCGTGTACACCACCGAGAGGGCCTTCCCCTCATGTGGGTGTCCCACTACGTGATGCGTGTGTGAACTGCCCACCGTTGTCGTCGTCGGCCGCTGGGAGCGCAATTGGAGCCACGGGATGGCCATTGGAACCGCTAGATGTCCTCTCTGTATGTTTGTCGTGGGTGTCTTATTGTGTCGTGTGGTGTGAGAGATAAGGTAAAAGACCGCAGGAATAAATGGGGGCCGGGCGGCCTGGATTCTCGGCGCATCCGCATGGCAGTTGTCGCAGCGGGTAACTGCATCATGGTGCCACGCCCGGCGCAACCGCCAACACACGTACGTGATCGTGCATCGGCCCCAAACACTGGCAGCGCGCGTGGAGGGACGAGGGCAAGCACCAGGAGGACGCGAGCAGAGCACGTAGCGGCCCCTCAACCGTGAGCAACCACACACATAGAGTAGTTGAACACGCAGGGAATGGTCGTCTACAAGCCGGCTGGCAGTTGCGTCGCTGCGTAGAGAGCGGCTGTGTGCTACTACCTCTGTCTCGGTCTATTAGTCCCCTTTATATTCTGTGCCATATTTTGACCTTAAATTTAACCAACAAAATGTTAATGCATGTTATAAAAATTATATAATTGGAAACTATGTTCAAATACTATCCAACGATATAATCTCTGGCGACATGTATTCGTATTTTATTAGTTAAATCACTAGTCAAAATTTGGCACAAAAATACATAGACGACTTATAAACTAGGCTGGGGGTAGTAGGTAATTTAATCCGCAAACTTTTTTTATTAACCGTATTTGTACGTATCCTTTTGTCTCCTCTCTCGCACGTCTTGTCACCCCGGTGTCGCAAACGGCTTAGACAAGCTTGAGCAGCGCCGGGGGCGTTCTTTTGGCCAACTGTGGTAAGCCCATTCCCGCGCAAGCTTCCCGCCCGACTCGGTGAAATCCCCCAAAATCCCAATGCTTACCGGCTCCTATATAAACCCTCACGGCCGGCGAGTCCACCGTGGCATTTTCCCCTCCCTCCCTGTAGCTTATCTCGTCTGCTTCTCCCACAATCGCCAATGGCACCGGTCCATCGTCGTCGCTCACCCACTCTGCCGTCATCAGAGGACAACTCCACTGGGAGGCTACACCGCGGCGGCGGCGCAGTCCCCGGCATAGTGTAGTGCGCATGGCGTCCCTGTTGGGTGTGCGTGGAACACCCACCACACGCTCCACCGCCGCTGCCCTCGGCAGCTATTGCCAGCCGCCGTTGCCACCACCACCCCGTCTGCCGCCGTGGCCGCCACACCACGGTCGAAAGCCAGGGCCATCGCCCGCTCCGCCGCCGCGGCCAAGGCGGAGGTGGCCGTCGTGGCCCCCACCTCCACTGCCGGCCACATGGCCATCACCCGCTCCGCCACCACGGCCCGAAGCGGGAGTGGTGGTCGTGCCGCCACCCTATCATCGTCGCCGTGGCAGCCAGCCCACCGTTGACTGCCGGTGCATCACCCACTCCCCGCCACCCGCCGACGAGGCGGAAGGAGGAGGTGGAGGCCCGCACGTGCATCAGCGACCTTGCGCGCTACACTAGTTCCTGCGGAGAGGAGGAGCGCCTCATCGAGCGTGCAAAGAGCCTTACCGCCGCCGTGGCCGCAGCACACGCCGCCGCAAGGCGAGGAATCAGGGATCTACAGGAGAACCACTGCTTCAGAAGGGGTCGTCTGGAGTGGCAGAGGGCATTCGAGGTAGCGTCGCTGAAGGTGCAGCAGCGGCAGGCACCATATTGCAGTTGTCCAGCTCGTCGGTAGGCTCCTCCTCCTCTGCCTCTTACTGGTGTGCTCGGCAAAGGAGAGGCTGCCAGAAGTAGTACAAAGCCACTCCGTATAGTAGTATTTAGGGGCTTTTGTTGAGTTCATCTGACTATAGATGTGGTGGAACTGTACAATGTACTTAAAATTAGCTAGTATATAGTTGAACTAGCTATTTCATACGTGGTTCGCAATAATTGAGGAAAAGTTTGGTCGGTTTAGCTGTCGGTTGAACTGTTTGTATAAAGAACGACTGCTTAATCTATGAATGAAATCTATGCTTAATTCCTGGATTTTAGTTGCAAATTAGTAGTGCTTGATTTTTAGCTACATATTTTGACAATGGCAGTGTTACAAGTTGACAAATGGCAATGTTACTAGATCAACAAATGTCAATCTTTCCAGTTGTGACAAATGGCAATATACCCAATATGGTAGATGCAAATCTTACCAAATTGTCTGTACGTGGTTGCACACGGGTCATCCAAACAACCGTTTGCGTTGAAGGGATGTACAAATCCTACTCGGCACATTTTCTCTTGACTTACACCGAAGTCTGGCTTTGCATACCGTATTCAATCTGAACCGTTTGCGTTGAAGAGATGCACAAATCATCGCTGCGAATTTTCCCTTGGCTTACTGGGGAAGATCATACGCTCACTTTGCATACGGGTGTTCATCTAAAACGTTTGCGATGAAGAGCTGCACAAATCCTGCTTGGCACATTTTCCCTTGGCTTACTGGGGAAGCTGTTGTTTTACATACGGGTGTTCTGTCTAAAACGTTTGCGATCAAGAGCTGCACAAATCCTGCTCGTCGCACATTTTCCCTTGGCTTCCTGGGGAAGCTGTCATTTTGCATACGGGTGTTCTAACTAAAAACGTTGCGATGATGTTTTATATTTAAAAACCATTGACGTTTTTATAAAGAAACATCTTGATAAGTCTGTACATTCAGAGAGAAAACGCAAGTTGTTCAAACCATATCATTCTTCAGTCACACTGCGAATTTATATTCATATGATCGAGATACAATATTAACCCAAAAAAACTAATTTCGAAGGCGGCGGAGGTGGCGTGCCCGCCGGCGTTGTCATTGTCGTCCTCCGGATGCCGTTGTTGAAGTCTTCAAGGCAGCACATAATGTTCTTCGCATGGAAATCAAAAATCATGTCGTCCGCGATCGACGGGCGGGCGCGGGAGGACGGCAACTCGCGGCGCTGCGAGGTAGCGTTCGACGGCGGCGTCCCATGCCGCTGAGGGGGCGCCCACGGGCACGCGCGGCGGGTGCAGGCAAATGCACGGGACCGGCGCCATGGTGGTGCAGGGGCGCACACGGGCACGGACACGAGCGCTGGCGCTGGCATGTATACGAGCTCGGACGGGTCCGCGGAGACCTCCTGACGCCCGTGCTTCTGCTCTACTATAGTGCTCGGCGACCAGCCCGTCAATGCTACAGGGATGGTCGCTGGCGCGGGCGCGGGATGGGAGCTGGGACGGGCGCGGGGGCACAACCGCCGCGCCCAGCTCGTTCAAGGCCATGTCCCATGAGCCCCATTTCTCCTTATTTTCTATCTCCTCCGGCTCGGAGTCGACTTCACCAAACTGGAATACTAGTGGCAGATGATCCTTCTGCCCCATGGCGTTGGTGGAGGTCTGCGGGAAGGAGGGGAATGGGAGGTGAACAGTAAGGCCGCCCGTATTAAACAGCGCTCGGGCTCCATTAATGGAGAGGATGCAGCAAGGCGGGTGGCCATGAATCAAAGGGCTCGCTTCCCATGAGCCGCGCATTGGAGGACAGCTTGCATGCCTCTTGATATCCATTTTGCATCATGCTTATGTTGATATTTATTGCATTATGGGCTGTTATTACACATTATGGCACAATCTTTTGCCTTTTCTCTCTTATTTTACAGGATTTACATAAGAGGAGAATGCCGGCAGCTGGAATTCTGGGCTGGAAAAGGAGCAAATATTAGAGACCTATTCTACACAACTCCAAAAGTCCTGAATTTTCACGAAGAGTATTTTGGAATTATAAAAAATATTGGGTGAAGAAAGCACCCGAGGGGGGCCACAGCCATCCCCAAGGGTGGAGGCGCGCCCTACCCCCCTGGGCGCGCCCCCTGCCTTGTGGGCCACCTGGCAGGCCCCCGATGCCCATCTTCTGCTATATGGTGTGTTTTGACCTGGATAAAATCAAGAAGGAGCTTTCGGGACGAAGCGCCGCCGTCTCGAGGCGGAACCTGGGCAGAACCAATCTAGGGCTCCGGCAGAGCTTTCTGCCAGGGAAACTTCCCTCCGGGAGGGGGAAATCGAATCCATCGTCATCACCAACAATCCTCTCATCAAGAGGAGGTTAATCTCCATCAACATCTTCACCAGCACCATCTCCTCTCAAACCCTAGTTCATCTATTGTATCCGTTTTGTCTCAAACCTCAGATTGGTACCTGTGGTTGCTAGTAGTGTGTGATTACTCCTTGTAGTTGATGCTAGTTGGTTTATTCGGTGGAAGATCATTGTTCAGATCCTTAATGATAATTAATACTCCTCTGATTATGAACTGAATATGCTTTGTGGTAGTTACGTTTGTTCCTGAGGACATGGGAGAAATCTTGTTATAAGTAATCATGTGAATTTGGTATTCGTTGATATTTTGATGAGATGTATGTTGTCTTTCCTCTAGTGGTGTTATGTGAACGTCGACTACATGACACTTCACCATGATTTGGGCCTAGGAAGGCATTGGGAAGTAATAAGTAGATGATGGGTTGCTAGAGTGACAAAAGCTTAAACCCTTAGTATGCGTTGCTTCGTAAGGGGCTGATTTGGATCCATATGTTTCATGCTATGGTTGGAGTGCCGTGTTTAGTACCGGCTCTGCGCAATGAACGTCTGCCCAAAGACTTTAAAGATCCTCCCAAGGTGCCCAATTATACAGCTGATCTCCCTCCTGAGGCTTGGATGGAGAGTTATGAGTTAGCCATGGAGATGTTGGATATCAATGATGTCTGTATGTGCAAATACTTCACTGTGATGTTGGATGGGCCCGCTCGTACATGGTTAAAAGGGTTACCTCCTAATTCTATCAGCTCATGGGCAGAGTTGAAGGCACGTTTCATAAAAAAAATTCAAGGGACATGCAAGCAGCCTCTGACGATTATCGATCTGATACCAACGTGCAGCGTGAGGACGTCAGTCCACCATTGGGTCCGATGGGTCTCAGCTATTATTCACTCATCGGAGAGTATTGTGGCGGGTCAGGCGGTTCTGGTCTTGGAGAAGAACTGCCATTTTGTCCCCCTTACAAAGCCCGGGCGACTTAAGCATTATTGCACGGACATGGGCGAGCTCATGGCGGCTCTCATTAAGTATGCAGACTCTGATAACACAAAAGACCCTGGATCTGATGAGGAGAAATCCAACAAAGGCAAAAGAATGGCAATGGTAAGGGTCAGCATCATAATGTACGGGGAATATGGCAACAACCAGGGTAATGGTGGTAAGCGGAGGCACCCCGATGGCGGTCAGATCTCGTGGCTAACACCAACACTGGGAACAAAAACCAGCGTCGTAACGTAATGGCAAACCGCCTTTCGACGGGTCAAAGGCCTTTAACCTTGAGGCAGCGCTCAATGACCCGTGCCCGAAGCACAGTCTTCCCAACAGACCATCCACTCATGCCTGGAAGGATTGTTGGGTTATGCGAGAGTTCAGGAATTACACCTCAGTCAGAATCATGGAAAATAACAATAGGCCACCTGACGGGTCAGGTTCCGGCTCTCAGGGATCCGGCTTGGTGGGGGCGGTTCAAATTCTGGCTATCAAGGTCAAGATAACCATGATGGTCATAATCAACAGTCTGGTCAGGGTAACCAGCAGCAAATAATCAGTCAGAATATCGAGTAATCCAAAGCACTAAGGAAGTCAATATCACGTTTTCACAACAAGTCCTGCAAGCGAGATCAGAAGGTTCATAAGCGCGCGGTCAATGTTGTTGGCCGGCACAACAATACTTACGATGGTCAGACATCCGATCACATGGAGTCAGGAGGATCATCCGCCCCGGTTTGAGAATCCGGGTCATCTACATTGGTGGTAGCCCCTCAAGTGGGCGGTTATAAGTTCATAAAGGTGCTCATGGATGGTGGTAGCAGCATCAACATACTATATTATGACACATTTCGTCGGATGAATTTAACTGAAAAGGATCTTAAGCCGTCTTCCACAGTCTTCCATGGTGTGGTGCCTGGTAAGTCGGCGTATCCTGTGGGAAAAATTTCCTTGGAAGTAGCCTTTGGTGATGACTATGACTACAGGACAGAGACATGTGATTTGAGTGGTCAAATCAAGAGTCCGTATCATGCCTTGTTTGGACGGCCGGCTTATGCTAAGTTCATGGCTCGCCCTTGCTATGTTTCTTTACAGCTAAAGATGCCAGGGCGAAAGGGGACAATTACGGTCCATTGGATCGAAAATCGCTTTGGAATGTAGGAAGGAGATGCAACTTTGTAGAGTCAGCTTGTGCTACTTAGGAGCTAAGTTTTATAAGATAATGTTGACCCGCTGATATGACCCCTCTAAAGAAGCCCACTACTGACAGGACCCTCTGCTGAAGTTTAAGTCGGCTGATGATACCAACAAGTGGATTTCACTCCTGCCGACTCATCTCAGCACTTCACAGTGGGGGCTAATATGGATCCCAAATAGGAAAGCGCGCTCTCGAGTTCATCCGTAGAATCTGACATCTTCGCGTGGAAACCGTCTGACATGCCGAGTGTACCGAGAGAATTCGCTGAGCACAACCTTAATGTGGATCCTAAGTTTAAGCCGGTCAAATAGTTCCTCCTCGTTTCATGAAGAACGACGTAAGGCTATTGGAGAAGAGGTAGCCCGCTCTTAGCTGCCGGATTTATCGTGGAAGTTTTTCTCCCTGAGTGGTTGGCTAACCCTATGCTTGTACTTAAAAAAATGGCACATGGCATATTTGTACACAGACCTTAACAAGGCTGTCCAGCTGATCCGTTTGCTCTCCCTCGTATCGACAAAATCATTGATGCCACGGTGCTTATGTTCCCTGGATACTTTTCTGGTTATCATCAGATCAAGATGGCAGTCAAAGACCAAGAGAAGACATCTTTTATTACACCTTTTGGGCTTTCTCTATGTTTCATGCCCTTGGGCTCAAGAGTGCTCAGGCGACTTATCGCGCTGTGTTCAGAATTGTTTTCACAGTCAGATTGGGCGCAACGTTCATGCTTATGTGGATGATATTGTGGTTAAGTCGAGAAAGAAGGAGACTCTCCTTGATGATTTAAAGGAAACTTTTGACAATCTCCGGGTCTACAAAATGATGCTTAACCCGACCAATTGTGTTTTTGGTGTGCCTGCAAGTCAACTGTTGGGGTTTTTGGTCTCAGAACGGGCATTGAAGCTAACCCAAAGAAGATAAAGGCCATCACTTCGCTTTCTAAGCCGGCGTGTGTCATGCGTCCAACGTTTGGCGGGTCGCATTGCGGCCTTAAGCCGGTTCATAAGCCACCTAGGAGAAGGCAATTCCTTTATATCAGATGCCGAAGAAGACATATCACTTTGTCTGGAGTGATGCTGCCAATGAGCGTTTGAGGCGCTCAAGAAACAGTTAGCTGAGCCGCCCATCCTCGCCGCTCCGCTCATTGAAAAAGAGCCTTTGCTCCTGTACTTGGCGGCTAATAATAGGTAGTCAGCATAGCAGTTGTTGTGGAGCGTAAGGAGGCGGGTAAGGAGTACCCAGTTCAGCGGCCGGCTTATTATTTTAGTGAAGTATTGACTGAGTCTAAGCAACGATATCCACATTGGCAGAAACTAGTGTTTGGGGTGTTCATGGCGAGTTGCAAGTTGAAGCTTATTTTTCTCGGACATCCTATTACTGTGGTCAGCTCTGCTCCTTTAGGAGATATTATTCAAAACAGAGAAGCCACAGGCCGGATTGCTAAGTGGGCAATTGAGCTTGGACCTCATATTTGAAGTATGTGCCCAGACAGCCATCAAGTCTCAAGCTTTGGTGGATTTCATAAATGACTGGACAGAGTTGCAAACCACCTAAGGAGAAGCCTGACAACACATATTGGATGATACACTTCGATGGTTCTAGCAGTTGGAGGGCTCGGGGGCTGGAGTTATTTTGACTTCCCCACGAGGTGATAAATTCTGTTATGTTTTAAGGTTAATGTTTCCTATACTACAATGCAGCTGAGTATGAAGCTTTGCTCCATGGCCTTTGTATGGCTAAGGAAATGAATTTAAGCGGGGTCAGGTGCCTGGGCGACTGACCAACCTCGTGGCCCAGCAAGTCTCAAGGCAAGTGGGATTCTAAAGATCCACTCATGGCGGCTTATCGCCGGGCGGTTGATAATATTGCTGGTCACTTTAAAGGCTATCAGGTGATCCCCTTGATCGGTGAAAAAATGAGGCGACTGATGCATTATCCTGGATTGGGTCTCAACGTAAGTCGGTGCCCCCTAATACATTCCTCGATGTGTTACACCATCCTTCGGTTAAGTTACCGTCTAAGGAAGACCTTGCTACCCCTGACACGAAGGCATAGCTGGTGGCGGCTCTTCATGCTATTCCTGACTGGACATTGCCTTATCTGGCTTATATGACTCAGGGCGAGTTACCTGAGGATGAAACTTTGTCCCGACAGATCGTCAGGAGTCTAAGTCTATGACTATTATCAACGCGAGTTACACCGATGCAGTGTGACATGCGTGTTCCAACACTGGTTTTCTCCTGAAGAGGGCCGTAAAATTTTACGAGAGATTCATGAACGATTGTGGCCATCATGCCAGCTCAAAATCTTTGGTGGCTAAGGCTTTTCATCATGGGTTCTACTGGTTAACGGCTCACGCTGATGCAAGGAATCGTTAGCAGTGTGATGGGTGTCAGAAATTTTCCAGACAACTCATGTGCCGCTCAGGAATTGCGGATGATCCCAATAACTTGGCCATTTGCAGTCTGGGGGCTTGATATGGTTGGACCGTTCAAGAGGTCTAAGGATAAGAAAACCCACCTTTTGGTGGCGGTTGACAAATTTACCAAGTGGATTGAGGCAGAGCCAGTTAGCAATTGTGATGCGGCGACTGCAGTTCAGTTTGCTAAAAAGCTGATCTTCCGCTTTGGTTATCCTCTAATATCATCACTCATAATGGCACAAATCTGTCTAAGGTGCTATGAAGGAGTTCTGTCAAAGAGAACACATCCGCCTTGATGTGTCATCAGTGGCTCATCCACAGTCTAATGCCAAGCAGAACGGGCTAACCAGGAAATTTTGAGAGGTATCAAGCCCTGGCTTATGGTTCCTTTGGAACGAACGCTGGGTTGTTGGGTGGAAGAGCTTCCGTCAGTCCTTTGGAGTATCAAACCACCCCCAATAGATCAACATGCTATACGCCTTTCTCATGGTTTATGGCATAGAGGCGGTTCTCCCCAGCGATATCCGTCATGACTCGCCCGGATGGCAGCTTACGTTGAAACTGATAACGGACACAGTGCGTCAGAACGCATTTGATGCTTTGGATGAAGAGCGTGATCTTGCAGCAGCTCGGTCGGCAATTTATCAACAAGACCTACTCTGTATCTATCCACAAAGTCAAAACCCGGGCGTTTCAAGAGGGCGACTTAGTACTCCGCGACTGATTCAAGATCAAAAAGGGATGCATAACTGTCCCCGCCTTGAAGGACCTTTTGTGGTCAGCAAGAATCTCAACATGGCTCGTATTATCTTATTGATATACGTGAGCGCAAGAAATCACATACTTCTGAGCAAGAGACCAACGGCCATAGAACATTGCTCACCTTCGGCCTTACTACACTTGATTCATTGACTCTCGTCATTGTATATACCTTCATTGATGTACATATCTTTTCATAGTCAATTTAATAAAGCCGGCACCCCCAAAAAAATTTGGGGCCTCTGTCGTTTCATCTCACATGTTCTGTGCAAGAGTCTTTTGGTTGATCATCAGGTCATTTGGGGGCTTCCTGTTCAATGAGCATAGCTATTCTTACCCTCTTGATCGACTTTCATGCCAAATTATAGTCACTTGGGGGCTTCCTGCTCAATGAGCATAGCTATTCTTACCCTATTGATCGCTTTCATGCCAAATTATAGGTCACTTGGGGGCTTCCTGTTCAATGAGCATAGCTATTCTTACCCTCTTGATCGGCTTTCATGCCAAAGGTCGCTTGAGAGCTTCCTACTCCATGAGTATACTTTCATACCCACTTGACCGCTTCTCATGCCGTATCTGAGTTAACCTGCCTGTTTGCAACTTGCTACTCCCCCGCCAGGTGACCCCCGTCTTCTTGACAGTTAATCTTTTAAATAAGACCCTGAACTGGTCAAGGTAATGGTGGCTTATGTCATGTGAGAGCCGGCTACAGTGAGCTAGGATAAACTCACCTGTCTGCTGTAGTCTCTCCGCTATGTGACCCGTTCGTACTCTTAACAGTCAATCTTTTCAATAAGACCCTGAACTAGTTAAGGTTTAAACACGGATTTATGTCAGTGAGAGCCAACTTACGGGATGAACGACTTTCATGCCAAGCTTCTTTGAGGCACAAAAAATTGAATTTTCCAAAAACATAATAAGAGCTGGTCTCTTTTGGTCGTGCTTTAAGCCGGCTTATAACTATTTGAGATATACATGTATATATTCTCTGTTTTCTTGTTTTTACATGAATTCTTTGCATATGAAAGCTTTAAGCCCTGGGATCACATAAGATCCGGGTTATGTTGCTCTACATAGAGCTTATTAAGGCTGTAAGCCGCCAAAGTGATCTTTTCAGAAAGGCTGGATATGGCTATACTCGCCCTGGATCGTTTGGATTATTCACTCACCCTGGATTGTGACTATCAGTCCCAGTACAAGACACTGTTGATCTTTTCAGGTATATATCAAAGCTTTCAAAAATCTTGGCAAAGTTGACAACCAAGTTGCATATATAAAGCAAGATCAAAAGATTAAGTCACTGAGCATAGTTGGCATAACATGCTCAAAGGCATACATGGCAGATAAAGTTTTCACTAACCTATTACATGGCTGCAACAGAGCCCAATAATTCCTCAAAGTTTTTCACGAAGTTGAATCATCCTTCTAAGCCGCCTCTGTGCCGTCCGGGTTGGACCCCGCCGGGTTATTATCATCATTTCGCCTTGAGGCGGAGGCCTCCGGGTCATCCCGTGCCGGCTCTTCGTCATCTGCTATCTGGAGATCACCCGACGTCCAGTCGATGCCAGTTAACGCCTCGAAGGTTGCTTCATGGTTAAGAATAACAAAAGGGTCAATATCAGGAGTGAAGATATGCTTATGCCTTTGAGGGTTAAGTCCACAATCTCATGCGTTGGCGGCTTCATACAAACATTTTTGCTATCATAACCCGCCTGATACTTTGACAGATCTACCTCTGTTGCAAGTTAGGCTAGATGCCTCATTTCTCTGACACATTTGGCAAAGTCTTCTTCTCCAAAGATAGACCCATCATCCTTTAACTCTGGACACCCGCTAGCCATCTCGGTTGGGTCCAGTTCTAATTGCCACGCTTTTGCCTGGCTTAGTGCTGTGATGGCTCCTATGCGGGCGGCTGACAGCTTTAACTCTTCAATCTGCCTGGCACAGTTGAAAGATGATCCAACACAGTCTTCATAAGGGTTGGAGGTTGTTTGCCGTTCAAAACAGCCACAAGAGTTCGCAGAGTGCCAGCGTATAACTTCTCGGTCAAAGAGTAAACCGCTTTTAGCTTCAACACATGTTTTGGCCAGTTGGCACTCCTGGCACCTGTCATACAGTTGCACAACAATTCAGTTGGGTTAGCAATCAAGTGTTTTGAGTCGCCAGGCGGGTTACAACATTCGTATTGATGTATAACTTGCTTCAGTTGAGTACAAGTGTTCAACTTGCCAAGATGGCGGCTTCATTTGGGATATATACTGTTTTAAGCCAGCAAGCTCGTCAGTGACCGGCTAAGTTGCTTCTCAGCTTCTCTGCTCTTTTCAGTCGTGCAGCCTTGTCAGTTTCCCAAGCGGTTCTTTCTCTCAAGTTGGCCTTGAGCTTTTCAGTCTCTTCCAATGAAGATTTCAGCTTTGACTCAGCTTTGATGGTCTCAGCCTGTTGCAGCTCCACATTTTTCTTTAAGTCGGGAATTTGCGGCTCTTTCGATTTAATGCTTCCTGCAAGCAGGAGTTGAAGCCATATTTGCGTTCATTATGGGTCAAATTTATTTTAATACTATTGTTCAAGTCCCAAGCACATTGCAAGCAATATATTTGGCACTTGGGGGCTAATGTAGGTCATTTTAAAACTATATTTTAACCCGCTCAGTAATAAGCCGGCCCTTGGGGGCTACATTCTTTTATGGTAGTTTATCACGAGACCCGCGTTATCTTTTCAAGATAACCCGCCCTGGGGGCTACAGCGTTTCTTTTAAGATGCATATTTTGAAGACCCGCTCATATTATATATATAAGCCGCCCTTGGGGGCTACGATCGGTTCTTTAAGATGCATATTTTGAAGACCCGATTCATCTTATTCATATAAGCCGGCCCTTGGGGGCTATGCGAGATTCGTTCAAAGTAGATATTTTGAAGACCCGAGTCATCTTATTCATATAAGCCGCCCTTGGGGGCTACATGAGTATGTATATATGCTAAGGCGGAAAAGGAAAAGGGTTAAGTTCATACCTCATATTTTTGTTTCATCATATTCACTAAGCCAACTTTAAAGTCATGACTTGTGTGAAGCGGTTTAGATAATCCGCGTGCAGCTCGCCCGCGCTAAAATCCGCATAACCTGCAAATCCAGTTCGCTTTGCCTTTCTCCAATAAAGGTGTTTCTTCTTGAGCTGAGTGCTTGGCTAGCACTCTGGAGGCTTCGGGCGCCTTAAAAGCTGATCCGGTAATAGCACATCATCAACATTGTCATCAGCCGCTCAGGTCGTTGGTTTGGCAGGAGAGGTAGGCGTAGGACTTGGCAGGTCATGGCTGGGCGCCGGGTTGACATCAGTGTCCATGGCCTCAAAAGCTGCAACGTTAGTCTCTAGAGGCGGGTCATCTTGCTGGTTAACAGGATCTTCAGGGTTCTGGATCAGGACCTCAGGGGTCTCCAGCACCTGCTTTTTCGGCTCAGAGGTTTCGGGGGCTTTGGAAGAGCCGCCCACTTTCTGTTTCTTGCCAGTTTTTGCTTTGCCCCTCGGTAAGAGCAATGAGCTTATGAGTATATGGAAATAAGTCTTTTAATAAATGTAAACATTTACCCTAGGCGACAATGAAGGCAGGCAGCTGTGTTCCAGTTGAGTCACCGAGGACGAGGCGTTCCCTGATAATTGGAGTCAGAAGAGTTAAGGTTGCCGCATCAGACCAGCTCGTCGAAGAGATAGAGTCGGGCTATGAGGCACCTCATTGCGACTTTTCCGAGGTGCTGGAGTGTTGGATAAGCCGGTCACAAGGTCTTTAGTGCCGCCGCTCTGGGTCACATGCCTGGCCTCATGCTGTTGCTTCTTCAAAAGAAAATTGGGGTCCAAATAAGTAAAAGGGTGAGAAAATCTTACTTTCTGGGTGACCTGCCATGTTTTTCTTTCTTGGCAAGGTTTCTGAGTTGGAGAAGACAGTAATTACCTCAGCAGCATCGGCATGGCTTGTTTCCACTTCTTCCTGAGAGGAATCAACATCAATAAGTTGTATAAAAAGAAGGCCAGGAGTCAGGTTCTACCCTCGACTCATCTAGCTCGAGGAGCTCTTCTACTGTTTGTTTTCTTGCGGCGACCCGTGCCATGAGACTTCCCTGTCTTAGTCTTCTTAGTGGGCGGGGCGGATCTTAGCTTCTTCTTCCAGAAAGGAGAGTCGGCCTATATGCATACATGAGCATTAATTTGAAGGATATGAAGTACAAGAGATAGATAAACAAAATGAGGAGTCACTTGAAATACTTATGGCAGGAGCTGGGTTAAGAGTGCAGAAAGGATTCAGTCCTGCTTTACTGCAGTTTTCTAGAGACTCCCCAAGCAGTGTCTTAACTGTGTCATTGATCTCTTTATCAGTCAGACGTGTTTGGTTGTAACACTGCGGGTCCTTTGTATCACCAGTATATTGGCACATTAAGCCGGTGCGCCGGCTCAGTGGTAGAATCTTCCATGCGACCCATCAGCGGACCAGGTCAACTCCAGTTAAGCCGTTGGCTATCAAAGCCCTTATCTTTGAAAATGTGGGGGCATACTGGGCGCACTCTGCTGTAGTCAATCGACCCGGAAGCTTGGTGCTGGTGCTAAGCCAGTAGGGGCGATAACCCGACAGGGATTTTCTTCAGCTGAGAGGTGTCTTTGCAATAAACCAGGTATAATTCCAGTCCTTAGGGTGGCTGGGCAGCGTGCAGCAGGGAAATGTTACTCTCTCCGTCTTTGGATGAAACACCTCCAAGTTCTAGACTGGACCCATCTGTCATTTCAGTTTGGCGGTTGATATAGAAGAAATCCTTGAAGAGATCAACAGTGGGTTCTTCTTGAAGGTACAACCTCACAAGTACTTGAGAGTGGCATATGTTGGACGAAGTTGGGACCGATGTCTTAGGATGAATCTTTCCCTAATAATAAAGCACAGATTGACTCCGTGGATTCACCGCCACATATGCTTCTTCCCGTAATTTACGCTTTCAGTTTTTTCACCTATATTATTTTTTACATCCGAGATAGTCACTATTTTACCTGTGTATACTACAAAATCTGGGCGTCACGTCCAAAACCTCGATCGGTTCCCGACGATCTCGACCACGAGCCGCCTAGCACACGTATTCCACGGAATGATCTATCGATTCATTTCATAAAAAACAGATGCTAATCAATCCCTGAAAACCAGGAACTGCATGCTCCAAAAATCAAGGACACACACATCGCTCATGAAGTTCAAGGAATTCTCTGGTCCGCTGCAATCGCTATCTTCAAACACATCTGAAGGAAAAGGACACGGCTTGGCCGAGCGTCCCTGCTCTCGCGCGCTTCGCCGCAAGGCCGGTTCCGAGCAGCCAGCGACGTCGCCGTGAGGACCAGAGGAGCGCCCGACGGGCCAGGAAGCTGCTGCTGCGAAGCGCCGTTACGGGCCGGCAGGAGCGCCGCCGTAGATCGAGAGGACTGCCGCCCGGACCGAGCTCCTACACGCCGCCGCATCGCGAGGTGGACCACTTCCTGGACCGAGCTCCTCACGCGGCCACAGATCGGGAGGATCGCCGCCTCGACCAAGCTCCTTGCTTTCGCTACCCGGATCCGCCCGCCCTCTCCCAACGCCGGCACGCTAGCCACCATGTGAGTGAGGCAACCCTACCCCATTCCATCTCCTCCCACCGCCAATCCCGGGTATCCTCATTGTCGGCTGGATGTGTGGTTCTTGGTGGAGCGTCACCGCTGGTTCTTATAGCATATATACAAATAGTGGATTATATTGGATTGGATTGACTGATAATGCAAGAATGACCTAACCGTGGATGCTTTTGAATTTTAGTGACAAGTAGCATGGAAATTGACATGTACTAATAATGCTAAGAATTGACCTGTACTGGTTCTTATAGGCTATAGCATATGTGTGCATCCAGTTCATTATTTGGATGAACCGGTAGCTAAGTGTACAAGCAGACTTGCCTAATATATCCAGTGTTTCAGTGCTACAAATTTGTTCAGATTACCTTGCTACAAATTTGTTCTGTAGCTGTTTGATTTTTCATTTGTAGAATTTGAAGGATCAAAATATATATGTTATGCTACACATTTTCAATGTTCAGTGCTAAAATTTGTCCAGTTTGTGCTTTTCTGTAGTTGTTGTTTCTGTGTCATTTCGCTGTTGTTTCTGTACCATGTCGCTGCTACAAATTTGTTCAAGTGCCATGTGGATGTGTTTCTATGCTTGTGCTTTTCTGTAGCTGTTGTGGCTGGTTTTCACTTGTGCCAATGTAAGCATTGGATCTGCATTAGAGGGCAGATGAGAGGGGGCTGCAGAGGCAAGTCCCTAGATCGCAGTCCTGTGCCGCCAGTCTGCCGCGATCGCCGCGCCCCGTCCCAATGCGCCTGTCGGCCAGTGGTCGCGATTGTCCTCATCACACCATGTCACTCTGTGCTGGCCACCATCCCGATCGCCCTACATGCATGAAATTGATGGATTTTTGGATTATGTTTTTCAATCAGCAATGATGAACAGGCATTTAGCACGTTTAAAAGTAGGCTGTTTGTATCTCATAACTGCCCTTGCAATGGGACCTATAGAAGTAGTGGCAGAGGTACAATATTTTTTTCATAATTGTGTAAGTCTCCCCAAAGCGTATTGATAGTTGAACCATGTCTACGTCCAACTGTTCAGAGTGTCATTCATTTCTTTGTCTAATCTATGGATATTTATTGGTTGTTATAAATATTGGAATGACAGTTTCCAACATGCCTGAGCAGAGATTTGCTAGCACTTCAAAGAAACTTGCCTCAATTCATAATTGTCTGTTGTTTTGTGACCGAAGCTTTGTACTCAACAGAGAAGCACATGCAGGCATTTGGCAAATCTTCTACTTAATTTTCAGATTACATGTTGCACTTGATCAAACTTTTCTGGGTGCTCTTCCCTACACTAACCACATCCCTTCCACTTGAGAGCAGTGCGCATCTAAACAAAGGGCACCGAGGAAATAAGAGCGTTTTTTGACTTCTACAATCAATGATCTAGATGACAACCCGTAGCAATGCACGGCCATCAGTTCCTCGACTAATTTTGTAGGTTTCTTGTGTTTACCACAAGTTCTTTCTGGGAGTCATAATTTCCTTTCCCTTGCCTATTCCAAGAAGAGTGCTTACTGATATTCAGTATAATAGTTCAAATAGAGGGCGTCGGGTATTGGGTTAGGTGCTTGTGGTATATTTTTCCCCGTTGCAACCCGTAGGTCGAGAATTTTTGCAGGTAATATCAATATAGGTTTGTTTGCTTGCTTTTGTTGCAATTGTTATTTTAGGTTGGTTTGTTTGCTGCTGCTGTTTACTTCTTATTTATTGATATTGCCATTTTTTCATGTTCGACTTCTAAATTTCAGAATGAAGACGCAGGTCAATTTACTCAAAATCTCAAGCCGCAATATACTCAAATCATCCATCTTTTTGTTTTCTCATCAGCGCCCTCTCGACTCGGGTAACTATGGTTTATAAAGAGGTGATATATTCTCCCGTTCAACGCACGGCATTGTGCTATATGTAAAAGTGCAGAACGTCCCAGAAGAATTTTGACCCGGGCGGTGAAAAGTCACGAGGAGTGATCCAAAAAATAACAACTTCACCCTCTCGGGTTGAGGATTAGTTTCAGGGCCGGGAACCCGCCAGTGAATAACATCTTTAGCTGGCAAAACCCCCATGTCCATATATTCATTTAGCGAGAGCTCAGAGACTCTGGAAGCAACCCAGTCGCAAGAAGTGGGGGTCTTAGTCATGGTTGGCCGGGTTACAAAGCTGCGGTCAAGGAATAAAGGTATGGTGGGTTAAAATTGCAATGGTAAGCCGCCCTAGCCATGGAATGAAGTGACTATCGGGCTGTGAGAATATGGCGAGTTAAGCATGAAAGTATAAGACGACAGCATGTCGGTGGGTTACAAATTCATTGTTAAGCCGCCCGAAAGGTGAAGGGCGGGTCAATACCTATAGATCCAAAATTACTGAATTTTGCTAAGTGTGGGGCAAACAGTTTCGCAAGTTGCAGCTATATTCACGGATCTACAGCAGTTCAAAAAAGTGAATAAATGCTAAACCTAGAGCGCAACACTGGAAGAACTAGCAAGCTGTATATTGATTCTGAGGAAAAAAGGGATCTATTCTAGATACAAGATGAAGGCCAAACCACTACCGTGTTGCTCTCATGGCATTTTTGGATTGAAATATGGATTCTATACACAAGCTGGATGACCTTAGATGAACTATATGAACTCGGATGCCCTAATGCAGATCTGAGAAAGGAGAAGAAGCATATCTGACGATGTTGGTGAAGAGCGACGAATGCCGCTGGATTCTGGTCCTAATAGGTTGATGCAGCAGCCTCGACAGAGTGGTCGGCGTGATTCGACTGGTGCGGCGGAGCTCCAGTTGCGCTGCGGTCGCAAGGAAGAAGAAGAGGCAGAAGCGTGGGGGTAAAACATGAAAAGGCAGGCCCCCCATGCCTATTTATAAGGAAAAAGAAAGGAACGTAACGGCAGGCCGAAGATCGAAGAGGCGTCATAATTATTGCAACAGAGGGGGCGCGTCGATTCTCTGGATGGCTGGTTATGCAAAAGATCCGTTCTGACGTCATAAGGTTTTTCTGAATTTATTTAACATGACGTCATCTTTTTGTATGGTGGGTTATAAAGATCTGTTCAATGTTAAACGCTGGAAGGAACTAAAGAAGACTCGCCAACCAGAAAGTGAAGATATACATGAACAAGTTCAAATCAATCTGGGGCCTAATGTTGGGGATATAACCCCATGGTGTAACCCACACAGAGGGGCTGGGTTACGCTGTTGGCGACTTAACAAAGGCCTTAGACAGGCCCAAGAGACCAAGACATGAAGCCAGGAGGCGACTTACACGATAAGCCGGACGAAGGCCCAAGCCTAGAAGACGTGGCGAGACCCAACGGTGTCCGCCCAATGGTGACTAGCCTAATAAGGCAGAACGACTTAGAACCGGGTTCGGTCAGGAAGTATGACCCGGCCCGGACTCTTGTAAGCCCAGGGCCTCACCCTGTGTATATAAAGGCAGTCCCTGCAGCGGGTAAACCTAAGTTACAATCACGAGAGCTAGGTTAAGCGATTCCACTCCCTTGTAATCGAAACAAGCAATACACCTCAAAGCAGGAAGTAGGCTTTTACTTCGTTCATGAGGGGCCGAACCTGGGTAACTCGTGTCTCTCGTCCCGCTCAACCCCTTTAAGCTGACTACATTGCAGGCTCCACGCTTAAGTCCTTTCACCAGGACATCTGCCATGTTAACCCCACGACACCCGCATCCAAGAAAAGGTTCTCAAAAGCAACACCTTCAAGAAGGAAACAATGCACAAGCGTTGTTGTTGCCCGATCGAAGATCTTGAGTTTTCACCCTGGAGAAAGTCCGAATTCACCCAAGAAACAATGCCTTCAACAAGGCCATTGTCATGTACAACCAATGAAGGTCAGACCTTGAATTTTCACCCTGGGAATCGAGACTCGGTAGAGACCCTTCGAAACTGTGTGCGATGCATTAATCACAAACGGTGATTAATAAAACAGTCAAAAAAGATGGAAAACATTTCCGATGGCGGTGACATCAAACACGGTTCAGATTTTAGTTGCGTGTGCGATGCGAGGCATACGGTTGATCCATACGAACTGTTTGCGATGAGACAGAACAACAACGGGCAGCCAGATCAAGGTTGGTGCGATATCACGGCATACAGTTCACTAGGATGAACAGTGTGTGATTAGGCAACACAATAGAAACGGTCTGCAAGATCAAGGTGTGTGCGATGGAGGGCATACAGTTCACTCGGATGAACTGTTTGCGAGGACCAACACAATAGAAACAGTTCAACTGAGACAGATGTGTGTGATACGCGGCAAACAAGTCCGAATCAGAAATGTGTGCGAAGCTCAATAATAACACACGATTGCTGCAAATAAGCCGTGTGATTTGCTCTGTCTACAGAGAATAACTATATATAATATATATATATTTATATATATATATATTAGATATATATATATATAATAATATATATAATATTAAAACTGAAATCAAACATCCAATTAAATAAGTGGATATTAAGATCATTCGCACACACCTCCATAAACATATTGCATGTATTCTAAACTAGGAGCAAACGATCATCTAGTACATTATCCTTGTGACGGCTCCCGCCACGAGCTTCTGTGCTCGATCCTCGTCTGAGAAGGAGAAGACACTTCCTCATGTCAACGATCCGCCTCCATACTTCGTAGCTTGTGTACGCCAGGCTTCCTTGGCCGCGCCAAGGACCTTCGGACTGTTGTTCTACCATCGGCTGGCGTAGATTGATTGGGCTAGACACTGTGACAGGCGTTCCTTGTCCTTCTGCTACTGTAGTCTTATCTGTCATTCGTAGGAGTCGATGCATAGCCGAGGCGAGGTCAACCCAGGGAGTATCTGACTTTGCATTAGTTACGTCTGCCCCAGAACCTTGTAGTAAAGGTACCTGGATGTTGAACAAGATTCTGCATTCACGCCCGAAAACCTTGAGCGCTTTTTAGATTGTTGGTCGATGTCCAGCTTTAGCTGACAAACTGTAGTCCAGTAGCTGTTGACTAAACCTGGCGAGAAACACTCGCCAGGCCTTGGTGGCAGGTGGGTAGGGGTAGCACACGAGAATGACGTCATGGTCGCATGACACAACAGCGCAACGAACTTCTGATCGTGCACTCGGCAAGAAAGGACGAGTGTACTCAACGGTCAGAAATACGATGGCCAGACACACTGAATGTTAATGTCCTCATGCAAGTAAATGCATACACCACTTTGAGGGGATTTTTTGAGGTGGGAGACTGGAGCCCTTTTTACTTACCACAACCATCAAGACCGGCTCATTAAGTGTCCACACAACAGGAAGAAACGGAGGGCTCCCCCCTCAGTGGGCTGTCCATCATCCGTGGTGACGATGGTGAAAACTGCACACCGGTTATCGCGTCAGTCGGCGGAGCCTGAGGTATACGGAGGTCTCCTGGGGCGAGGGGCGCTGGGGGGGGAAAGGAGCGACAGGCCTGGAAGCGGAGACGCCTGAGGGGGGGGGGTGGTTGAAGCGGGGGGGTGGGAGGGGGTGATATGGGAGGGAGGGTGGGGGGGGGGGGGGGGGGGGGGGGGGGGTGCGGTGGTGTGGGAGGGGGGGGGGGGGGGGGGGGGGGGGGGGGGGGGGGGCCGAAGCAGGGGTCGGGGGGGTGGGGGGGGTGGGAGTGAAGAGGGTGGGGGGGAGGTGGGGGGGGATGAGCACCTAATAAAAAAAGAAAAAAAACCCACACACACAAAAAAAACAAAAAAAAAAACCCAACAAAAAAAAAAAAAAACCAAAAACAAAAAAAACAAGAAATAAAAGAATACATATAGAAAAAAGAACAAAAACAGACAAAAAAACAAAAAAACAGAAGAAAACGGAAAGCAAAGACTCGAAATGAAAAAAAAACATAAGAAATAAGAACAACAAAGAAACTGAGAAAAAATCCAGTCGCGGGGGGTTGAGGGGAGTCGGGGGGGGAGGGGGGGGGGATTAGGAGGGAAGGGAGGGCAGGGGGAGGGCAGAGGGGGGGAGGGCCCAGCCCCCGCCAACGGACCCCCGTCGACCACCACAGAGAGTAAAAGCGAGGGGTGGGTGGGGGGCGGCAATCACATTGCGGAGGGGGTGTGCCGAGGAGCGCGATGGGATTTGGTAGAAATGAGCAGAAACGACATAAAGGAGCGCGAGAGTAGGGGTGCAGGATGGAGCGGACGGGACAAGGTGAAGAGTCAGATGGCAGCCTTTACATGAGGAGGGGGGGGGGGGTGGGTGGTGGGGTAGGGGGGACGGGGGTGGGGGGGGGGTGCTGGGGTGGGGGGTGAATGGGGGGGGAGGGGAGGGGGGGGGTGGTGGGGGGGGGCGGTTGAGGAGGGTTGGGGGTGGCAGGATGCTAGAGGGGTGAGATGGGGGAGCAGGTGTGGGTAGCAGGGGGGGGGGGGGGGGGGGCGGGGGGGCGGGGGCGGCGGGGGGGGGGGGTCTCGGGGGGTGGTTTGGGGAGGGGGGTGGAGAGGGCGCGGCGGGGGGGGGGGGGGGGTCGGGCCTGTGGTGGGGGGGGGGGTTGGGGGGGGTCGAGGCAGGTGTGGGGGGCCCCCCCCACCTCAAAGTCCTAAAACGCAGACTCAATTGGAGCCACGGGGAGTGCCATTGGAACCGCTAGATGTCCTCTCTGTATGTGTTGTCGTGGGTGTGCTTATTGTGTCGTGTGGTGTGAGAGATGAAGGTAAAAGACCGCAGGAAAAATGGGGCCGGCGGCCTGGATTCTCGGCGCATCCGCATGGAGTTGTCGCAGCGGGTAACTGCATCATGGTGCCACGCCCGGCGCAACGCCGCACACGAACGTACGTGATCGTGCATCGGCCCAACAACTGCGAGCGCGCGTGGAGGGACGAGGGCAGAGCACCAGGAGGGACGCGAGCAGAGCAGTAGCGGCCGCCTCAACCGTGAGCAACCACACACATAGAGTAGTTGAACACGAGGGAATGGTCGTCTACAAGCCGGCTGGCAGTTGCGTCGCTGCGTAGAGAGCGGCTGTGTGCTACTACCTCTGTCTCGGTCTATTAGTCCCCTTTATATTTCTGTGCCATATTTGACCTTAAATTTAACCAACAAAATGTTAATGCATGTTATAAAAATTATATAATTGGAAACTATGTTCAATACTAATCCAACGAATAATCTCTGGCGACATGATTCGTATTTTATTAGTTAAATCACTAGTCAAAATTTGGCACAAAATACATAGACGACTTATAAACTAGGCTGGGGGTAGTAGGTAATTTAATCGCAAACGTTTTTTATTAACCGTATGTGTACGTATCCTTTTGTCCTCCTCTCGCACGTCTTGTCACCCCGGTGTCGCAAACGGCTTAGAGCACAGCTTGAGCAGCGCGGGGGCGTTCTTTGGCCAAACTGTGGTAAGCCCATTCCCGCGCAAGCTTCCCGCCCGACTCGGTGAAATCCCCCAAAATCCCAATGCTTACCGGCCTCCTATATAAACCCTCACGGCCGGCGAGTCCACCGTGGATTTTCCCCTCCCTCCCTGTAGCTTATCTCGTCTGCTTCTCCCACAATCGCCAATGGCACCGGTCCATCGTCGTCGCTCAGCCACTCTGCCGTCATCAGAGGACAACTCCCGCTGGGAGGCTACACCGCGGCGGCGGCGCAGTCCCCGGCATAGTGTAGTGCGCATGGCGTCCCTGTTGGGTGTGCGTGGAACACCCACCACACGCTCCACCGCCGCTGCCCGTCGGCAGCTATTGCCAGCCGCCGTTGCCACCACCCCACCGTCTGCGCCGTGGCCGCACAACCACGGTCGAAAGCCAGGGCCATCGCCCGCTCCGCCGCCGGGCCGAAGGCGGGAGGTGGCCGTGTGGCCCCCCATCCCACTGCCGGCCCCCATGGCCATCACCCGCTCCGCCACCACGGCCCGAAGCGGAGGTGGTGGTCGTGGCCGCCACCCTATCATCGGTCGCCGTGGCAGCCAGCCCACCGTTGACTGCCGGGGTCATCACCCACTCCGCCACCGCCGCTGAAGGCGGAAGGAGGAGGTGGAGGCCCGCACGTGCATCAGCGACCTTGCGCGCTACATCGAGTTCCTGCGGGAGGAGGAGGAGCGCCTCATCGAGCGTGCAAAGAGCCTTACCGCCGCCGTGGCCGCAGCACACGCCGCCGCAGAGGAGGAATCAGGAGATCTACGAGGAGAACCACTGCTTCGAGAGGGGTCGTCTGGAGTGGCAGAGGGCATTCGAGGTGAGCGTCGCTGAAGGTGCAGCAGCGGCAGCACCATATTGCAGTTGTCCAGCTCGTCGGTAGGTCCTCTCCCTCTGCCTCTTACTGAGTGTGCTCGGCAAAGGAGAGGCTGCCAGAAGTAGTACAAAGCCACTCCGTAGTAGTAGTATTTAGGGCTATTTGTTGAGTTATCTGACTATAGATGTGGTGGAACTGTACAATGTACTTAAAATTAGCTAGTATATATAGTTGAACTAGCTATTTCAGTACGGGTTCGCAATAATTGAGGAAAAGTTTGGTCGGTTTAGCTGTCGAGTTGAACTGTTTGTATAAAGAACGACTGCTTAATCTATGAATGAAATCTATGCTTAATTACTGGATTTTAGTTGCAAAAATTAGATAGTGCTAGTGATTTTTAGCTACATATTTTGACAAATGGCAGTGTTACAAGGTTGACAAATGGCAATGTTACTAGATCAACAAATGTCAATCTTTCCAGTTTGACAAATGGCAATATACCCAATATGGTAGATGCAAATCTTACCAAATTGTCTGTACGTGGTTGCACACGGGTCATCCAAAACAACCGTTTGCGTTGAAGGGATGTACAAATCCTACTCGGCACATTTTCTCTTGATTAGCACCGAAGTCTGGCTTTGCATACCGTATTCAATCTGAACCGTTTGCGTTGAAGAGATGCACAAATCATGCGCTGCGAATTTTCCCTTGGCTTACTGGGGAAGATCATAGCTCTCACTTTGCATACGGGTGTTCTATCTAAAACGTTTGCGATGAAGAGCTGCCAAATCCTGCTTGGCACATTTTTCCTTGGCTTACTGGGAAGCTGTTGGTTTACATACGGGTGTTCTGTCTAAAACGTTTGCGATAAGAGCTGCACAAATCCTGCTCGGCACATTTTCCCTTGGCTTCCTGGGGAAGCTGTCATTTTGCATACGGGTGTTCTAACTAAAACGTTGCGATGAGTGTTATATTAAAAACCATTGACGTTTTTATAAAGAAAATCATTTGATAAGTCTGTACATTCAGAGAGAAAAACGCAAGTCGTTCAAACCATATCATTCATTCAGTCACACTGCGAATTTATATTCATATGATCGAGATCAAATATTAAACCCAAAAAAAACTAATTTCGAAGGCGGCGGAGTGGCGTGCCGCGCCGGCGTTGTCATTGTCGTCCTCCGGGATGCCGTTGTTGAAGTCTTCAAGGCAGCACATAAGTTCTTCGCATGGAAATCAAAAATATGTCGTCGCGCGATCGACGGGCGGGGCGCGGGAGGACGGAACTCGCGGCGCTGCGAGGTAGCGGTCGACGGCGGCGTCCCATGCGCTGAGGGGGGCGCGCGCCACGGCACGGCGCGGCGGGTGCAGGCAAATGCAGGGGACCGGCGCCAGGTGGGTGCAGGGGCGCACACGGGCAAGGACACGAGCGCTGGCGCTGGCATGTATACGAGCTCGGACGGGTCCCGGAGACCTCGCTGAGCCCGTGGCTTCTAGCTCTACTATAGTGCTGGCGACCAGCCCGTCAATGCTACAGGGATGGTCGCTGGCGCGGGCGCGGGGATGGGAGCTGGGACGGGCGCGGGGGCAGCAACCGCCGCGGCAGCTCGTTCAAGGCCTGTCCATGAGGCCCCATTTCTCCTTATTTTCTATCTCCTCCGGCTCGGAGTCGACTTCACCAAACTGGAATACTAGTGGCAGATGATCTTCTGCCCCATGGCGTTGGTGGAGGTCTGCGGGAAGGAGGGGAATGGGAGGTGAACAGTAGGCCGCCCGTATTAAACAGCGGCTGGGCTCCATTAATGGAGAGGATGCGAGCAAGGCGGGTGGCCATGGAAGTCAAAGGGCTCGCTTCCCAGTGAGCCGGCGCATTGGAGGACAGCTTGCATGCCTCTTGATATGTCCATTTTGCATCATGCTTTTATGTGATATTTATTGCATTATGGGCTGTTATACACATTATGGCACAATACTTTGCCTTTTCTCTCTTATTTTACAGGATTTACATGAAGAGGGAGAATGCCGGCAGCTGGAATTCTGGGCTGGAAAAGGAGCAAATATTAGAGACCTATTCTACACAACTCCAAAAGTCCTGAAATTTCACGAAGAGTCATTTTGGAATTATAAAAAATATTGGGTGAAGAAAGCACCCGAGGGGGGCCACAGCCATCCACAAGGGTGGAGGGCGCGCCCTACCCCCCTGGGCCGCCCCCTGCCTTGTGGGCCACCTGGCAGGCCCCCGATGCCCATCTTCTGCTATATGGTGTGTTTTGACCTGGATAAAATCAAGAAGGAAGCTTTCGGGACGAAGCGCCGCCGTCTCGAGGCGGAACCTGGGCAGAACCAATCTAGGGCTCCGGCAGAGCTGTTCTGCCGGGAAACTTCCCTCGGGAGGGGGAATCGAATCCATCGTCATCACCAACAATCCTCTCATCAAGAGGAGGTTAATCTCCATCAACATCTTCACAGCACCATCTCCTCTCAAACCCTAGTTCATCTATTGTATCCGATCTTTGTCTCAAAACCTCCAGATTGGTACCTGTGGGTTGCTAGTAGTGTTGATTACTCCTTGTGTTGATGCTAGTTGGTTTATTCGGTGGAGATCATATGTTCAGATCCTTAATGATAATAATACTCCTCTGATTATGAACATGAATATGCTTTGTGAGTAGTTACGTTTGTCCTGAGGACATGGGAGATCTTGTTATAAGTAATCATGTGAATTTGGTATTCGTTGATATTTTGATGAGATGTATGTTGTCTTTCCTCTAGTGGTGTTATGTGAACGTCGACTACATGACACTTCACCATGATTTGGGCCTAGGAAGGCATTGGGAAGTAATAAGTAGATGATGGGTTGCTAGAGTGAAAAGTTAAACCCTAGTTTATGCGTTGCTTCGTAAGGGGCTGATTTGGATCCATTGTTTCATGCTATGGTTGGAGTGCCGTGTTTAGTACCGGCTCTGCGCAATGAACGTCTGCCCAAAGACTTTAAAGATCCTCGCAAGGTGCCCAATTATACAGCTGATCTCCCTCCTGAGGCTTGGATGGAGAGTTATGAGTTAGCCATGGAGATGTTGGATATCAATGATGCTGTATGTGCAAAATACTTCACTGTGATGTTGGATGGGCCCGCTCGTACATGGTTAAAGGGTTACCTCCTAATTCTATCAGCTCATGGGCAGAGTTGAAGGCACGTTTCATAAAAAAATTCAAGGGACATGCAAGCAGCCTCTGACGATTATCGATCTAGATAACAACGTGCAGCGTGAGGACGAGTCAGTCCACCATTGGGTCCGATGGGTCTCAGCTATTATTCACTCATCGGAGAGTATTGTGGCGGGTCAGGCGGTTCTGGTCTTGGAGAAGAACTGCCATTTTGTCCCCTTAAGCAAAAGCTCGGGCGACTTAAGCATTATTGCACGGACATGGGCGAGCTCATGGCGGCTCTCATTAAGTATGCAGACTCTGATAACACAAAAGACCCTGATCTGATGAGGGAAATCCAACAAAGGCAAGAAGAATGGCAATGGTAAGGGTCAGCATCATAATGTAGCAGGGAAAATGGCAACAACCAGGGTAATGGTGGTAAGCGGAGGCACCCCGTGGCGGGTCAGATCTCGTGGCAACACCAACACTGGGAACAAAAACCAGCGTCGTAACGGTAATGGCAAACCGCCTTTCGACGGGTCAAAGGCCTTTAACCTTGAGGCAGCGCTCAATGACCCGTGCCCGAAGCACAGTTTCCCAACAGACCATCCACTCATGCCTGGAAGGTTGTTGGGTTATGCGAGAGTTCAGAATTACAGCCTCAGTCAGAATCATGGCAATAACAATAGGCCACCTGACGGGTCAGGTTCCGGCTCTCAGGATCCGGCTTTGGTGGGGGCGGTTCAAATTCTGGCTATCAAGGTCAAGATAACCATGATGGTCATAATCAACAGTCTGGTCAGGGTAACAGCAGCCAAATAATCAGTCAGAATATCAGAGTAATCCAAAGCAGCTTAAGGAAGTCAATATCACGTTTTCACAACAAGTCTCTGCAAGCGAGATCAGAAGGTTCATAAGCGCGCGGTCAATGTTGTTGAGCCGGCACAACAATACTTACGATGGTCAAGGCATCCGATCACATGGAGTCAGGAGGATCATCGCCCCGGGTTGAGAATCCGGGTCATCTAGCATTGGTGGTAGCCCCTCAAGTGGGCGGTTATAAGTTCATAAAGGTGCTCATGGATGGTGGTAGCAGCATCAACATACTATATTATGACACATTTCGGATGAATTTAACTGACAAGGATCTTAAGCCGTCTTCCACAGTCTTCCATGGTGTGGTGCCTGGTAAGTCGGCGTATCCTGTGGGAAAAATTTCCTTGGAAGTAGCTTTGGTGATGACTATGACTACAGACAGAGACACTGTGATTTGAGGTGGTCAAAATCAAGAGTCCGTATCATGCCTTGTTTGGACGGCCGGCTTATGCTAAGTTCATGGCTCGCCCTTGCTATGTTTCTTTACAGCTAAAGATGCCAGGGCGAAAGGGGACAATTACGGTCCATGGTGATCAGAAAATCGCTTTGGAATGTGAGGAAGGAGATGCAACTTATGTAGAGTCAGCTTGTGCTACTTAGGAGCTAAGTTTTATAAAGATAATGTTGACCCGGCTGATATGACCCCTCTAAAGAAGCCCACTACTGAGAGGACCCTCTGCTGAAGTTTAAGTCGGCTGATGATACCAAGCAAGTGGATTTCACTCCTGCCGACTCATCTAGCACTTCACAGTGGGGGCTAATATGGATCCCAAATAGGAAAGCGCGCTCATCGAGTTCATCCGTGAGAATCTGACATCTTCGCGTGGAAACCGTCTGACATGCCGAGTGTACCGAGAGAATTCGCTGAGCACAACCTTAATGTGGATCCTAAGTTTAAGCCGGTCAAATAGTCCTCCGTCGTTTCAATGAAGAACGACGTAAGGCTATGGAGAAGAGGTAGCCCGGCTCTTAGCTGCCGGATTTATCGTGGAAGTTTTCTCCCTGAGTGGTTGGCTAACCCTATGCTTGTACTTAAGAAAAAATGGCACATGGCATATGTGTACACAGACCTTAACAAGGCTTGTCCAGCTGATCCGTTTGCTCTCCCTCGTATCGACAAAATCATTGATGCCACGGTGCTTATGTTTCCTGGAACTTATTCTGGTTTCATCAGATCAAGATGGCAGTCAAAGACCAAGAGAAGACATCTTTATTACACCTTTTGGGGCTTTCTGCTATGTTTCTATGCCCTTTGGGCTCAAGAGTGCTCAGGCGAACTTATCAGCGCTGTGTTCAGAATTGTTTTCACAGTCAGATTGGGCGCAACGTTCATGCTTAGTGGATGATATTGTGGTTAAGTCGAGAAAGAAGGAGACTCTCCTTGATGATTTAAAGGAAACTTTTGACAATCTCCGGGTCTACAAAATGATGCTTAACCCGACCAAGTGTGTTTTTGGTGTGCCTGCAAGTAACTGTTGGGGTTTTTGGTCTCAGAACGGGGCATTGAAGCAACCCAAAGAAGATAAAGGCCATCACTTCGCTTTCTAAGCCGGCGTGTGTCAATGACGTCCAACGTTTGGCGGGTCGCATTGCGGCCTTAAGCCGGTTCATAAGCCACCTAGGAGAGAAGGCAATTCTTTATATCAGATGCCGAAGAAGACATATCACTTTGTCTGGAGTGATGCTGCCAATGAGGCGTTTGAGGCGCTCAAGAAACAGTTAGCTGAGCGCCCATCCTCGCCGCTCCCATTGAAAAAGAGCCTTTGCTCCTGTACTTGGCGGCTAATAATAAGGTAGTCAGCATAGCAGTTGTTGTGGAGCGTAAGGAGGCGGGTAAGGAGTACCCAGTTCAGCGGCCGGCTTATTATTTTAGTGAAGTATTGACTGAGTCTAAGCAACGATATCCATTGGCAGAAACTAGTGTTTGGGGTGTTCATGGCGAGTTGCAAGTTGAAGCATTATTTTCTCGGACATCCTATTACTGTGGTCAGCTCTGCTCCTTTAGGAGATATTATTCAAAACAGAGAAGCCACAGGCCGGATTGCTAAGTGGGCAATTGAGCTTGGACCTCATAATTTGAAGTATGTGCCCAGAACAGCCATCAAGTCTCAAGCTTTGGTGGATTCATAAATGACTGGACAGAGTTGCAAACACCTAAGGAGAAGCCTGACAACACATATTGGATGATACACTTCGATGGTTCTAGGCAGTTGGAGGGCTCGGGGGCTGGAGTTATTTTGACTTCCCCACGAGGTGATAAATTCTGTTATGTTTTAAGGTTAATGTTTCCTTATACTAACAATGCAGCTGAGTATGAAGCTTTGCTCCATGGCCTTTGTATGGCTAAGGAAATGAATTTAAGCCGGGTCAGGTGCCTGGGCGACTCAGACCTCGTGGCCCAGCAAGTCTCAGGCAAGGGGATTCTAAAGATCCACTCATGGCGGCTTATCGCCGGGCGGTTGATAATATTGCTGGTCACTTTAAAGGCTATCAGGTGGATCACCTTGATCGGTGAAAAAATGAGGCGACTGATGCATTATCCTGGATTGGTCTCAACGTAAGTCGGTGCCCCCTAATACATTCCTCGATGTGTTACACCATCCTTCGGTTAAGTTACCGTCTAAGGAAGACCTTGCTACCCCTGACACGAAGGCATAGCTGGTGGCGGCTCTTCATGCTATTCCTGACTGGACATTGCCTTATCTGGCTTATATGACTCAGGGCGAGTTACCTGAGGATGAAACTTTGTCCCGACAGATCGTCAGGAGGTCTAAGTCTATGACTATTATCAACGGCGAGTTACACCGATGCAGTGTGACATGCGTGTTCCAACACTGTGTTTCTCCTGAAGAGGGCCGTAAAATTTTACGAGAGATTCATGAAGACGATTGTGGCCATCATGCCAGCTCAAAATCTTTGGTGGCTAAGGCTTTTCATCATGGGTTCTACTGGTTAACGGCTCACGCTGATGCAGAGGATATCGTTAGCAAGTGTGATGGGTGTCAGAAATTTTCCAGACAACTCATGTGCCGGCTCAGGAATTGCGGATGATCCCATAACTTGGCCATTTGCAGTTGGGGGCTTGATATGGTTGGACCGTTCAAGAGGTCTAAGGATAAGAA
Organism: Thinopyrum elongatum; assembly: GCA_011799875.1. Taxonomy (NCBI): domain Eukaryota; kingdom Viridiplantae; phylum Streptophyta; class Magnoliopsida; order Poales; family Poaceae; genus Thinopyrum; species Thinopyrum elongatum. Next base: position 14,736 of record JAAAXO010000300.1, on the reverse strand, counting down.
AACCCACCTTTTGGTGGCGGTTGACAAATTTACCAAGTGGATTGAGGCAGAGCCAGTTAGCAATTGTGATGCGGCGACTGCAGTTCAGTTTGCTAAAAAGCTGATCTTCCGCTTTGGTTATCCTCATAATATCATCACTCATAATGGCACAAATCTGTCTAAAGGTGCTATGAAGGAGTTCTGTCAAAGAGAACACATCCGCCTTGATGTGTCATCAGTGGCTCATCCACAGTCTAATGGCCAAGCAGAACGGGCTAACCAGGAAATTTTGAGAGGTATCAAGCCCTGGCTTATGGTTCCTTTGGAACGAACGCTGGGTTGTTGGGTGGAAGAGCTTCCGTCAGTCCTTTGGAGTATCAGAACCACCCCCAATAGATCAACATGCTATACGCCTTTCTTCATGGTTTATGGCATAGAGGCGGTTCTCCCCAGCGATATCCGTCATGACTCGCCCAGGATGGCAGCTTACGTTGAAACTGATAACGAGACAGTGCGTCAGAACGCATTTGATGCTTTGGATGAAGAGCGTGATCTTGCAGCAGCTCGGTCGGCAATTTATCAACAAGACCTACGTCTGTATCATAGCACAAAGTCAAAACCCGGGCGTTTCAAGAGGGCGACTTAGTACTCCGACTGATTCAAGATCAAAGGGATGCATAAGCTGTCCCCGCCTTGGGAAGGACCTTTTGTGGTCAGCAAGAATCTCAACAGTGGCTCGTATTATCTTATTGATATACGTGAGCGCAAGAAATCACATACTTCTGAGCAAGAGACCAACAGGCCATAGAACATTGCTCACCTTCGGCCTTACTACACTTGAGTCATTGACTCTCGTCATTTGTATATACCTTCATTGATGTACATATCTTTTCATAGTCAATTAATAAAGCCGGCACCCCCAAAAAAATTTGGGCCTCTGTCGTTTCATCTCACATGTTCTGTGCAAGGTTTATTGGTTGATCATCAGGTCATTTGGGGGCTTCCTGTTCAATGAGCATAGCTATTCTTACCCTCTTGATCGATTCATGCCAAATTATAGGTCACTTGGGGGCTTCCTGCTCAATGAGCATAGCTATTCTTACCCTATTGATCGGCTTTCATGCCAAATTATAGGTCACTTGGGGGCTTCCTGTTCAATGAGCATAGCTATTCTTACCCTCTTGATCGGCTTTCATGCCAAAGGTCGCTTGAGAGCTTCCTACTCCATGAGTATAGCTTTCATACCCACTTGACCGGCTTTCATGCCGTATCTGAGTTAAACCTGCCTGTTTGCAACTTGTCTACTCCGCCAGGTGACCCGCCGTCTTCTTGACAGTTAATCTTTTAAATAAGACCCTGAACTGGTCAAGGTTAAAATGGTGGCTTATGTCATGTGAGAGCCGGCTTACAGTGAGCTAGGATAAACTCACCTGTCTGCTGTAGTCTCTCCGCTATGTGACCCGTTCGTACTCTTAACAGTCAATCTTTTCAATAAGACCCTGAACTAGTTAGGTTTAAACGACGGATTTATGTCACGTGAGAGCCAACTTACGGGATGAACGACTTTCATGCCAAGCTTCTTTGAGGCACAAAAAATTGAATTTTCCAAAAACATAATAAGAGCTGGTCTCTTTTGGTCGTGCTTTTAAGCGGCTATAAACTATTTGAGATATACATGTATATATTCTCTGTTTTCTTGTTTTTACATGAATTCTTTGTCATATGAAAGCTTTAAGCCCTTGGATACATAAGATCCGGGTTATGTTGCTCTACATAGAGCTTATTAGGCTGTAAGCCGCCAAAGTGATCTTTTCAGAAAGGCTGGATATGGCTATAACTCGCCCTGGATCGTTGGATATTTCACTCACCCTGGATTGTGACTATCAGTCGCCAGTACAAGACACTGTTGGATCTTTTACAGAGTAATATCAAAGCTTTCAAAAAATCTTGGCAAGTTGACAGACCAAGTGTGCATATATAAAGCAAGATCAAAAGATTAAGTCACTGGAGCATAGTTGGCATAACATGCTCAAAGGCATGACATGGCAGATAAAGTTTTCACTACACTATTACATGGCTGCAACAGAGCCCAATAATTCCTCAAAGTTTTTCACGAAGTTGAATCATCCTTCTAAGCCGGCCTCTGTGCCGTCCGGGTTGGACCCCGCCGGTTATTATCATCATTTCGCCTTGAGGCGGAGGCCTCGGGTATCCCGTGCCGGCTCTTCGTCATCTGCTATCTGGAGATCACCCGACGTCCAGTCGATGCCAGTTAACGCCTCGAAGGTTGCTTCATGGTTAAGATAACAAAAGGGTCAATATCAGGAGTGAAGATATGCTTATGCCTTTGAGGGTTAAGTCCACAATCTCATGCGTTGGCGGCTTCATACAAACATTATTGCTATCATAACCCGCCTGATACTTTGACAGATCTACCTCTTGTGCAAGTTGACAGGCTAGATGCCTCATTTCTCTGACACATTTGGCAAAGTCCTTCTTCAAAGATAGACCCATCATCCTTTAACTCTGGACACCCGCTAGCCATCTCGGTTGGGTCCAGTTCTAATTGCCACGCTTTTTGGCCAGAAACGATCATCTAGTCATCTACTCCTTGTGACGCTCCCGCCACTGCTCTGTGGCTCGATCCCTCGTCTGGAGAAGGAAGAAGACACTTCCTCATGTCAACGATCCGCCTGTACATCTCGTAGCTTGTGTACGCGTCCTTGGCCGCGTACTTGACGTGTTGTTCATCCAGTCTCTGATGCTAGACACTGTGCCAGGCGTTCTTGTCCTTCTTGCTCTTATCCTTCATCTTCATGTAGTAGGGGTCGATGATAGCCGAGGCGAGGTCAACCAGGGAGTTCTATTTGTTGTTGTCGCTGCCCCAGACCTTGTAGTGGTCCTGGATGTTGACAAGATTCTGGCATTTCAAGCCCGAAACCTTGAGCGCTTTTAGATTGTTGGTGATGTCCACTTTAGCTAAACTGTAGTCAGAGCTGTTGATAAACCTGGAGAAACACTCGCAAGGCCTTGTGGCCAGGTGGTAGTGGTAGACGAGGACGTCATGTCGCATGCACAACTAGGCAACCGCAACCTTCTGATCGTGCCTGGCAAGACCGATGGTGTACTCGAGGTCGAAGCCGACCACTTGTTACTTGTCCTCAGCAAGTAACTGCTCCATAGTTTGGATGGAGCTCTCCATCAAGACCGGCTCATTCGTGTACACCACCGAGAGGGCCTTCCCCCTCATGTGGGTGTCCACTACGTGATGCGTGGTGAACTGCCCACCGTTGTCGTCGTCGGCCGCTGGGAGCGCAATTGGAGCCACGGGGAGTGCCATTGGAACCGCTAGATGTCCTCTCTGTATGTGTTGTCGTGGGTGTGCTTATTGTGTCGTGTGGTGTGAGAGATGAAGGTAAAAGACCGCAGGAATAAATGGGGGCCGGGCGGCCTGGATTCTCGGCGCATCCGCATGGCAGTTGTCGCAGCGGGTAACTGCATCATGGTGCCACGCCCGGCGCAACCGCATGCACACGAACGTACGTGATCGTGCATCGGCCCCAAACACTGGCAGCGCGCGTGGAGGGACGAGGGCAGAGCACCAGGAGGGACGCGAGCAGAGCACGTAGCGGCCGCCTCAACCGTGAGCAACCACACACATAGAGTAGTTGAACACGCAGGGAATGGTCGTCTACAAGCCGGCTGGCAGTTGCGTCGCTGCGTAGAGAGCGGCTGTGTGCTACTACCTCTGTCTCGGTCTATTAGTCCCCTTTATATTCTGTGCCATATTTTGACCTTAAATTTAACCAACAAAATGTTAATGCATGTTATAAAAATTATATAATTGGAAACTATGTTCAAATACTAATCCAACGATATAATCTCTGGCGACATGTATTCGTATTTTATTAGTTAAATCACTAGTCAAAATTTGGCACAAAAATACATAGACGACTTATAAACTAGGCTGGGGGTAGTAGGTAATTTAATCGCAAACGTTTTTTATTAACCGTATGTGTACGTATCCTTTTGTCCTCCTCTCGCACGTCTTGTCACCCCGGTGTCGCAAACGGCTTAGAGCACAAGCTTGAGCAGCGCGCGGGGGCGTTCTTTTGGCCAAACTGTGGTAAGCCCATTCCCGCGCAAGCTTCCCGCCCGACTCGGTGAAATCCCCCAAAATCCCAATGCTTACCGGCCTCCTATATAAACCCTCACGGCCGGCGAGTCCACCGTGGCATTTTCCCCTCCCTCCCTGTAGCTTATCTCGTCTGCTTCTCCCACAATCGCCAATGGCACCGGTCCATCGTCGTCGCTCAGCCACTCTGCCGTCATCAGAGGACAACTCCAGCTGGGAGGCTACACCGCGGCGGCGGCGCAGTCCCCGGCATAGTGTAGTGCGCATGGCGTCCCTGTTGGGTGTGCGTGGAACACCCACCACACGCTCCACCGCCGCTGCCCGTCGGCAGCTATTGCCAGCCGCCGTTGCCACCACCCCACCGTCTGCCGCCGTGGCCGCCACACCACGGTCGAAAGCCAGGGCCATCGCCCGCTCCGCCGCCGCGGCCCGAAGGCGGGAGGTGGCCGTCGTGGCCCCCACCTCCACTGCCGGCCACCATGGCCATCACCCGCTCCGCCACCACGGCCCGAAGGCGGGAGGTGGTGGTCGTGGCCGCCACCCTATCATCGGTCGCCGTGGCAGCCAGCCCACCGTTGACTGCCGGGGTCATCACCCACTCCGCCACCGCCGCCTGAAGGCGGAAGGAGGAGGTGGAGGCCCGCACGTGCATCAGCGACCTTGCGCGCTACATCGAGTTCCTGCGGGAGGAGGAGGAGCGCCTCATCGAGCGTGCAAAGAGCCTTACCGCCGCCGTGGCCGCAGCACACGCCGCCGCAGAGGCGAGGAATCAGGAGATCTACGAGGAGAACCACTGCTTCGAGAGGGGTCGTCTGGAGTGGCAGAGGGCATTCGAGGTGAGCGTCGCTGAAGGTGCAGCAGCGGCAGGCACCATATTGCAGTTGTCCAGCTCGTCGGTAGGCTCCTCCTCCTCTGCCTCTTACTGAGTGTGCTCGGCAAAGGAGAGGCTGCCAGAAGTAGTACAAAGCCACTCCGTAGTAGTAGTATTTAGGGGCTATTTTGTTGAGTTCATCTGACTATAGATGTGGTGGAACTGTACAATGTACTTAAAATTAGCTAGTATATATAGTTGAACTAGCTATTTCAGTACGTGGTTCGCAATAATTGAGGAAAAGTTTGGTCGGTTTAGCTGTCGAGTTGAACTGTTTGTATAAAGAACGACTGCTTAATCTATGAATGAAATCTATGCTTAATTACTGGATTTTAGTTGCAAAAATTAGATAGTGCTAGTGATTTTTAGCTACATATTTTGACAAATGGCAGTGTTACAAGGTTGACAAATGGCAATGTTACTAGATCAACAAATGTCAATCTTTCCAGTTTGACAAATGGCAATATACCCAATATGGTAGATGCAAATCTTACCAAATTGTCTGTACGTGGTTGCACACGGGTCATCCAAAACAACCGTTTGCGTTGAAGGGATGTACAAATCCTACTCGGCACATTTTCTCTTGACTTAGCACCGAAGTCTGGCTTTGCATACCGTATTCAATCTGAACCGTTTGCGTTGAAGAGATGCACAAATCATGCGCTGCGAATTTTCCCTTGGCTTACTGGGGAAGATCATAGCTCTCACTTTGCATACGGGTGTTCTATCTAAAACGTTTGCGATGAAGAGCTGCACAAATCCTGCTTGGCACATTTTTCCTTGGCTTACTGGGGAAGCTGTTGGTTTACATACGGGTGTTCTGTCTAAAACGTTTGCGATCAAGAGCTGCACAAATCCTGCTCGGCACATTTTCCCTTGGCTTCCTGGGGAAGCTGTCATTTTGCATACGGGTGTTCTAACTAAAACGTTGCGATGAGTGTTTATATTTAAAAACCATTGACGTTTTTATAAAGAAAATCATTTGATAAGTCTGTACATTCAGAGAGAAAAACGCAAGTTCGTTCAAACCATATCATTCATTCAGTCACACTGCGAATTTATATTCATATGATCGAGATACAATATTAAACCCAAAAAAAACTAATTCCGAAGGCGGCGGAGGTGGCGTGCCGCGCCGGCGTTGTCATTGTCGTCCTCCGGGATGCCGTTGTTGAAGTCTTCAAGGCAGCACATAATGTTCTTCACTTGGAAATCAAAAATCATGTCGTCGCGCGATCGACGGGCGGGGCGCGGGAGGACGGCAACTCGCGGCGCTGCGAGGTAGCGGTCGACGGCGGCGTCCCATGCCGCTGAGGGGGGCGCGCGCACGGGCACGGGCGCGGCGGGTGCAGGCAAATGCACGGGGACCGGCGCCATGGTGGGTGCAGGGGCGCACACGGGCACGGACACGAGCGCTGGCGCTGGCATGTATACGAGCTCGGACGGGTCCGCGGAGACCTCGCTGACGCCCGTGGCTTCTAGCTCTACTATAGTGCTCGGCGACCAGCCCGTCAATGCTACAGGGATGGTCGCTGGCGCGGGTGCGGGGATGGGAGCTGGGACGGGCGCGGGGGCAGCAACCGCCGCGGCCAGCTCGTTCAAGGCCATGTCCATGAGGCCCCATTTCTCCTTATTTTCTATCTCCTCCGGCTCGGAGTCGACTTCACCAAACTGGAATACTAGTGGCAGATGATCCTTCTGCCCCATGGCGTTGGTGGAGGTCTGCGGGAAGGAGGGGAATGGGAGGTGAACAGTAAGGCCGCCCGTATTAAACAGCGGCTCGGGCTCCATTAATGGAGAGGATGCGAGCAAGGCGGGTGGCCATGGAAGTCAAAGGGCTCGCTTCCCAGTGAGCCGGCGCATTGGAGGACAGCTTGCATGCCTCTTGATACGTCCATTTTGCATCATGCTTTTATGTTGATATTTATTGCATTATGGGCTGTTATTACACATTATGGCACAATACTTTTGCCTTTTCTCTCTTATTTTACAGGATTTACATGAAGAGGGAGAATGCCGGCAGCTGGAATTCTGGGCTGGAAAAGGAGCAAATATTAGAGACCTATTCTACACAACTCCAAAAGTCCTGAAATTTCACGAAGAGTCATTTTGGAATTAATAAAAAATATTGGGTGAAGAAAGCACCCGAGGGGGGCCACCAGCCATCCACAAGGGTGGAGGGCGCGCCCTACCCCCCTGGGCGCGCCCCCTGCCTTGTGGGCCACCTGGCAGGCCCCCGATGCCCATCTTCTGCTATATGGTGTGTTTTGACCTGGATAAAATCAAGAAGGAAGCTTTCGGGACGAAGCGCCGCCGTCTCGAGGCGGAACCTGGGCAGAACCAATCTAGGGCTCCGGCAGAGCTGTTCTGCCAGGGAAACTTCCCTCCGGGAGGGGGAAATCGAATCCATCGTCATCACCAACAATCCTCTCATCAAGAGGAGGTTAATCTCCATCAACATCTTCACCAGCACCATCTCCTCTCAAACCCTAGTTCATCTATTGTATCCGATCTTTGTCTCAAAACCTCAGATTGGTACCTGTGGGTTGCTAGTAGTGTTGATTACTCCTTGTAGTTGATGCTAGTTGGTTTATTCGGTGGAAGATCATATGTTCAGATCCTTAATGATAATTAATACTCCTCTGATTATGAACATGAATATGCTTTGTGAGTAGTTACGTTTGTTCCTGAGGACATGGGAGAAATCTTGTTATAAGTAATCATGTGAATTTGGTATTCGTTGATATTTTGATGAGATGTATGTTGTCTTTCCTCTAGTGGTGTTATGTGAACGTCGACTACATGACACTTCACCATGATTTGGGCCTAGGGAAGGCATTGGGAAGTAATAAGTAGATGATGGGTTGCTAGAGTGACAAAAGCTTAAACCCTAGTTTATGCGTTGCTTCGTAAGGGGCTGATTTGGATCCATATGTTTCATGCTATGGTTGGAGTGCCGTGTTTAGTACCGGCTCTGCGCAATGAACGTCTGCCCAAAGACTTTAAAGATCCTCGCAAGGTGCCCAATTATACAGCTGATCTCCCTCCTGAGGCTTGGATGGAGAGTTATGAGTTAGCCATGGAGATGTTGGATATCAATGATGCTGTATGTGCAAAATACTTCACTGTGATGTTGGATGGGCCCGCTCGTACATGGTTAAAAGGGTTACCTCCTAATTCTATCAGCTCATGGGCAGAGTTGAAGGCACGTTTCATAAAAAAAATTCAAGGGACATGCAAGCAGCCTCTGACGATTATCGATCTAGATAACAACGTGCAGCGTGAGGACGAGTCAGTCCACCATTGGGTCCGATGGGTCTCAGCTATTATTCACTCATCGGAGAGTATTGTGGCGGGTCAGGCGGTTCTGGTCTTGGAGAAGAACTGCCATTTTGTCCCCCTTAAGCAAAAGCTCGGGCGACTTAAGCATTATTGCACGGACATGGGCGAGCTCATGGCGGCTCTCATTAAGTATGCAGACTCTGATAACACAAAAGACCCTGGATCTGATGAGGAGAAATCCAACAAAGGCAAGAAGAATGGCAATGGTAAGGGTCAGCATCATAATGTAGCAGGGAATAATGGCAACAACCAGGGTAATGGTGGTAAGCGGAGGCACCCCGATGGCGGGTCAGATCTCGTGGCTAACACCAACACTGGGAACAAAAACCAGCGTCGTAACGGTAATGGCAAACCGCCTTTCGACGGGTCAAAGGCCTTTAACCTTGAGGCAGCGCTCAATGACCCGTGCCCGAAGCACAGTCTTCCCAACAGACCATCCACTCATGCCTGGAAGGATTGTTGGGTTATGCGAGAGTTCAGGAATTACAGCCTCAGTCAGAATCATGGCAATAACAATAGGCCACCTGACGGGTCAGGTTCCGGCTCTCAGGGATCCGGCTTTGGTGGGGGCGGTTCAAATTCTGGCTATCAAGGTCAAGATAACCATGATGGTCATAATCAACAGTCTGGTCAGGGTAACCAGCAGCAAAATAATCAGTCAGAATATCAGAGTAATCCAAAGCAGCTTAAGGAAGTCAATATCACGTTTTCACAACAAGTCTCTGCAAGCGAGATCAGAAGGTTCATAAGCGCGCGGTCAATGTTGTTGAGCCGGCACAACAATACTTACGATGGTCAGAGCATCCGATCACATGGAGTCAGGAGGATCATCCGCCCCGGGTTGAGAATCCGGGTCATCTAGCATTGGTGGTAGCCCCTCAAGTGGGCGGTTATAAGTTCATAAAGGTGCTCATGGATGGTGGTAGCAGCATCAACATACTATATTATGACACATTTCGTCGGATGAATTTAACTGACAAGGATCTTAAGCCGTCTTCCACAGTCTTCCATGGTGTGGTGCCTGGTAAGTCGGCGTATCCTGTGGGAAAAATTTCCTTGGAAGTAGCCTTTGGTGATGACTATGACTACAGGACAGAGACACTGTGATTTGAGGTGGTCAAAATCAAGAGTCCGTATCATGCCTTGTTTGGACGGCCGGCTTATGCTAAGTTCATGGCTCGCCCTTGCTATGTTTCTTTACAGCTAAAGATGCCAGGGCGAAAGGGGACAATTACGGTCCATGGTGATCAGAAAATCGCTTTGGAATGTGAGGAAGGAGATGCAACTTATGTAGAGTCAGCTTGTGCTACTTAGGAGCTTAAGTTTTATAAAGATAATGTTGACCCGGCTGATATGACCCCTCTAAAGAAGCCCACTACTGAGCAGGACCCTCTGCTGAAGTTTAAGTCGGCTGATGATACCAAGCAAGTGGATTTCACTCCTGCCGACTCATCTCAGCACTTCACAGTGGGGGCTAATATGGATCCCAAATAGGAAAGCGCGCTCATCGAGTTCATCCGTGAGAATCTGACATCTTCGCGTGGAAACCGTCTGACATGCCGAGTGTACCGAGAGAATTCGCTGAGCACAACCTTAATGTGGATCCTAAGTTTAAGCCGGTCAAATAGTTCCTCCGTCGTTTCAATGAAGAACGACGTAAGGCTATTGGAGAAGAGGTAGCCCGGCTCTTAGCTGCCGGATTTATCGTGGAAGTTTTTCTCCCTGAGTGGTTGGCTAACCCTATGCTTGTACTTAAGAAAAATGGCACATGGCATATGTGTACACAGACCTTAACAAGGCTTGTCCAGCTGATCCGTTTGCTCTCCCTCGTATCGACAAAATCATTGATGCCACGGTGCTTATGTTTCCTGGATACTTATTCTGGTTATCATCAGATCAAGATGGCAGTCAAAGACCAAGAGAAGACATCTTTTATTACACCTTTTGGGGCTTTCTGCTATGTTTCTATGCCCTTTGGGCTCAAGAGTGCTCAGGCAACTTATCAGCGCTGTGTTCAGAATTGTTTTCACAGTCAGATTGGGCGCAACGTTCATGCTTATGTGGATGATATTGTGGTTAAGTCGAGAAAGAAGGAGACTCTCCTTGATGATTTAAAGGACACTTTTGACAATCTCCGGGTCTACAAAATGATGCTTAACCCGACCAAGTGTGTTTTTGGTGCGCCTGCAAGTCAACTGTTGGGGTTTTTGGTCTCAGAACGGGGCATTGAAGCTAACCCAAAGAAGATAAAGGCCATCACTTCGCTTTCTAAGCCGGCGTGTGTCAATGACGTCCAACGTTTGGCGGGTCGCATTGCGGCCTTAAGCCGGTTCATAAGCCACCTAGGAGAGAAGGCAATTCCTTTATATCAGATGCCGAAGAAGACATATCACTTTGTCTGGAGTGATGCTGCCAATGAGGCGTTTGAGGCGCTCAAGAAACAGTTAGCTGAGCCGCCCATCCTCGCCGCTCCCATTGAAAAAGAGCCTTTGCTCCTGTACTTGGCGGCTAATAATAAGGTAGTCAGCATAGCAGTTGTTGTGGAGCGTAAGGAGGCGGGTAAGGAGTACCCAGTTCAGCGGCCGGCTTATTATTTTAGTGAAGTATTGACTGAGTCTAAGCAACGATATCCACATTGGCAGAAACTAGTGTTTGGGGTGTTCATGGCGAGTTGCAAGTTGAAGCATTATTTTCTCGGACATCCTATTACTGTGGTCAGCTCTGCTCCTTTAGGAGATATTATTCAAAACAGAGAAGCCACAGGCCGGATTGCTAAGTGGGCAATTGAGCTTGGACCTCATAATTTGAAGTATGTGCCCAGAACAGCCATCAAGTCTCAAGCTTTGGTGGATTTCATAAATGACTGGACAGAGTTGCAAACACCTAAGGAGAAGCCTGACAACACATATTGGATGATACACTTCGATGGTTCTAGGCAGTTGGAGGGCTCGGGGGCTGGAGTTATTTTGACTTCCCCACGAGGTGATAAATTCTGTTATGTTTTAAGGTTAATGTTTCCTTATACTAACAATGCAGCTGAGTATGAAGCTTTGCTCCATGGCCTTTGTATGGCTAAGGAAATGAATTTAAGCCGGGTCAGGTGCCTGGGCGACTCAGACCTCGTGGCCCAGCAAGTCTCAGGCAAGTGGGATTCTAAAGATCCACTCATGGCGGCTTATCGCCGGGCGGTTGATAATATTGCTGGTCACTTTAAAGGCTATCAGGTGGATCACCTTGATCGGTGAAAAAATGAGGCGACTGATGCATTATCCTGGATTGGGTCTCAACGTAAGTCGGTGCCCCCTAATACATTCCTCGATGTGTTACACCATCCTTCGGTTAAGTTACCGTCTAAGGAAGACCTTGCTACCCCTGACACGAAGGCATAGCTGGTGGCGGCTCTTCATGCTATTCCTGACTGGACATTGCCTTATCTGGCTTATATGACTCAGGGCGAGTTACCTGAGGATGAAACTTTGTCCCGACAGATCGTCAGGAGGTCTAAGTCTATGACTATTATCAACGGCGAGTTACACCGATGCAGTGTGACATGCGTGTTCCAACACTGTGTTTCTCCTGAAGAGGGCCGTAAAATTTTACGAGAGATTCATGAAGACGATTGTGGCCATCATGCCAGCTCAAAATCTTTGGTGGCTAAGGCTTTTCATCATGGGTTCTACTGGTTAACGGCTCACGCTGATGCAGAGGATATCGTTAGCAAGTGTGATGGGTGTCAGAAATTTTCCAGACAACTCATGTGCCGGCTCAGGAATTGCGGATGATCCCAATAACTTGGCCATTTGCAGTCTGGGGGCTTGATATGGTTGGACCGTTCAAGAGGTCTAAGGATAAGAAAACCCACCTTTTGGTGGCGGTTGACAAATTTACCAAGTGGATTGAGGCAGAGCCAGTTAGCAATTGTGATGCGGCGACTGCAGTTCAGTTTGCTAAAAAGCTGATCTTCCGCTTTGGTTATCCTCATAATATCATCACTCATAATGGCACAAATCTGTCTAAAGGTGCTATGAAGGAGTTCTGTCAAAGAGAAACACATCCGCCTTGATGTGTCATCGTGGCTCATCCACAGTCTAATGGCCAAGCAGAACGGGCTAACCGGAAATTTTGAGAGGTATCAAGCCCTGGCTTATGGTTCCTTTGGAACGAACGCTGGGTTGTTGGGTGGAAGAGCTTCCGTCAGTCCTTTGGAGTATCGAAACCACCCCCAATAGATCAACATGCTATACGCCTTTCTTCATGGTTTATGGCATAGAGGCGGTTCTCCCCAGCGATATCCGTCATGACTCGCCCAGGATGGCAGCTACGTTGAAACTGATAACGAGACAGTGCGTCAGAACGCATTTGATGCTTTGGATGAAGAGCGTGATCTTGCAGCAGCTCGGTCGGCAATTTATCAACAAGACCTACGTCTGTATCATAGCACAAAGTCAAAACCCGGGCGTTTCAAGAGGGCGACTTAGTACTCGACTGATTCAAGATCAAAGGGATGCATAAGCTGTCCCCGCCTTGGGAAGGACCTTTTGTGGTCAGCAAGAATCTCAACAGTGGCTCGTATTATCTTATTGATATACGTGAGCGCAAGAAATCACATACTTCTGAGCAAGAGACCAACAGGCCATAGAACATTGCTCACCTTCGGCCTTACTACACTTGAGTCATTGACTCTCGTCATTGTATATACCTTCATTGATGTACATATCTTTTCATAGTCAATTTAATAAAGCCGGCACCCCCAAAAAAATTTGGGCCTCTGTCGTTTCATCTCACATGTTCTGTGCAAGGTTTATTGGTTGATCATCAGGTCATTTGGGGCTTCCTGTTCAATGAGCATAGCTATTCTTACCCTCTTGATCGATTCATGCCAAATTATAGGTCACTTGGGGGCTTCCTGCTCAATGAGCATAGCTATTCTTACCCTATTGATCGGCTTTCATGCCAAATTATAGGTCACTTGGGGGCTTCCTGTTCAATGAGCATAGCTATTCTTACCCTCTTGATCGGCTTTCATGCCAAAGGTCGCTTGAGAGCTTCCTACTCCATGAGTATAGCTTTCATACCCATTGACCGGCTTTCATGCCGTATCTGAGTTAAACCTGCCTGTTTGCAACTTGCTACTCCGCCAGGTGACCCGCCGTCTTCTTGACAGTTAATCTTTTAAATAAGACCCTGAACTGGTCAAGGTTAAAATGGTGGCTTATGTCATGTGAGAGCCGGCTTACAGTGAGCTAGGATAAACTCACCTGTCTGCTGTAGTCTCTCCGCTATGTGACCCGTTCGTACTCTTAACAGTCAATCTTTTCAATAAGACCCTGAACTAGTTAGGTTTAAACGACGGATTTATGTCACGTGAGAGCCAACTTACGGGATGAACGACTTTCATGCCAAGCTTCTTTGAGGCACAAAAAATTGAATTTTCCAAAAACATAATAAGAGCTGGTCTCTTTTGGTCGTGCTTTTAAGCGGCTATAAACTATTTGAGATATACATGTATATATTCTCTGTTTTCTTGTTTTTACATGAATTCTTTGTCATATGAAAGCTTTAAGCCCTTGGATACATAAGATCCGGGTTATGTTGCTCTACATAGAGCTTATTAGGCTGTAAGCCGCCAAAGTGATCTTTTCAGAAAGGCTGGATGGCTATAACTCGCCCTGGATCGTTGGATATTTCACTCACCCTGGATTGTGACTATCAGTCGCCAGTACAAGACACTGTTGGATCTTTTACAGAGTAATATCAAAGCTTTCAAAAAATCTTGGCAAGTTGACAGACCAAGTGTGCATATATAAAGCAAGATCAAAAGATTAAGTCACTGGAGCATAGTTGGCATAACATGCTCAAAGGCATGACATGGCAGATAAAGTTTTCACTACACTATTACATGGCTGCAACAGAGCCCAATAATTCCTCAAAGTTTTTCACGAAGTGAATCATCCTTCTAGCCGGCCTCTGTGCCGTCCGGTTGGACCCCGCCGGTTATTATCATCATTTCGCCTTGAGGCGGAGGCCTCGGGTATCCCGTGCCGGCTCTTCGTCATCTGCTATCGGAGATCACCCGACGTCCAGTCGATGCCAGTTAACGCCTCGAAGGTTGCTTCATGGTTAAGATAACAAAAGGGTCAATATCAGGAGTGAAGATATGCTTATGCCTTTGAGGGGTTAAGTCCACAATCTCATGCGTTGGCGGCTTCATACAAACATTATTGCTATCATAACCCGCCTGATACTTTGACAGATCTACCTCTTGTGCAAGTTGACAGGCTAGATGCCTCATTTCTCTGACACATTTGGCAAAGTCTTCTTCTTCAAAGATAGACCCATCATCCTTTAACTCTGGACACCCGCTAGCCATCTCGGTTGGGTCCAGTTCTAATTGCCACGCTTTTTGGCC
>JAAAXO010000298.1:0-64869 GCA_011799875.1 Thinopyrum elongatum | reverse complement strand
GCTCACGCGTCTTCCCCAACCACCCACCGCTGCACCTGTCCACACTCTGCAAACGACAACACAACGCCCCCTTCCAAATCAGTTCGACGAGCGAAGCGTGTTCCTCTTGAGGATGGCCAAACTTCTGGTGCTGCTGTACCTACTGTTGATGCTTCTTTGGCGATCTGCTCCTGCTGCTGCGGTTCCGAGGAGAGGATGATTACGGGGGCGATATGAGGATGAGGTTGATCAAAATCATAATACGTGCAACCACCAGCACCAGGTCGTCCACATGCAAATAATCGCAATGGTAGGTCTGCCACCACCAACTTCAGGTACGAGATCAGACCATCTTCCTAATTAAAATTGAATATTCCACCATCGAGGTGTAGATATGTTCCTGATATATTATGCTTACTTGGGAGTTAGAAACTGAAAAACGTTTTACATGTTTACAATATCCAGCGGGAACGACGTGTGTTTGCTGCTGCTGTTTGTGCTTTCACTAGTTTGCATGTGTATGGTGGTCTGAACATGTAGATTATATCCTATTCCAGCTACGTGGGCTGCTTTGAAACTGCTATGCGTACTCGTTGGTTCCACCAATTATCAACGTGAATTACTTCAAAAATTGCAGCGCGTAAGACAAGGATAAAAATTCTGTAGAAGATTATCAGGAAATTACAAACTGGCATGATTAGATGTGGTATTGTTGAGGAGAATGAGATATGCTTGCACGTTTCATGGGGATGGTATTACTAGATAAATAGAGAGATTCAGACATTCTAGAGTATAAGGAGTAGAGATATATAAATCCTCGTTATTCATCTGCTTGATAAAGCTGAACGTGAAGTGAGGATCGCAGGCATGGCGGCGAACTAATTTTGCTGCAGGTCAGATCTTCACATGGACACCGCGTGCCTCCTTACTCCCACACGTCCTACGCGGGAACACGACTTATCAAGCCGCCAATTCCAATCGAGATACAAGACAAAGGCACCACCACCACCATCTGCCAAGAGTAACCGTTCTGGGCCTGCCCAAGAGCTCTTCTTCATCTATGGCATCAACAGGCACACACATGATATTATTTGTGTCGTTGGTAAGGGAAGAGGTCATTATGGCGAGAGAGATGCCAATCTCCGCGTGTTATGATTGCTACTGAGGATGGTGGGTATGAGTCGCTAGTGACTATGATGCGAGACTTTGGCTCTTATTAAAGTGAAGAACCGGTGGAGATGATTTGATCATAGAGCAATGCCTGGTCCTGAAGACGCTGAGGTATGAATGTTTAGTTGCTCAACGTGTTTTGAGTGTGCAGGTCACACAAGCTGAGCAAAAATCAGAGGCTAATTTGTTCCATACAAAGGGAGTTGTGAAGGAACGTTTGTTCGCGTCAGTCTAGATGGAGGGAGCTGCAAAACACTTGGCTAGATGGAGATGGTGGAGAAGACTATCTCTCACCACAAGACCACATCCACTCCTTACTATACAATGGGTCAACAACAGCGGCAAGGTTAAGGTAACACGTACTGTTCGTGTGCATTTAGTATCTCTACAATGATGATCTGATTAGTGATTGTGATGTGGTACCCATGCATGCATGTTCATTATTACTTGGTTAGACCATGGCAATTGATTAAAAATCTGTTATACACCATGGTAGAAACAATCAGTATACTCTTGTTCATCAATGGATAAACATATACTTTGCTTCCTATGATCCTGATTCTATTTTGAAGATGAGATTAATAGAGCTAGTAAAAAGCAAAGCAGGAGAAAAAAAGTGAACAATAGATTGTGGCAAAGAATTTGAGCAACAAATGAACCCTAATAATAAACTCTAGTGTTGCTTCTGAAATTAAATTGAAAAGTGCATGCTTACTTGCCACCAAATCTATGATTGGATAGATTTCAGCCATTCTGTTGCTATGCTTTTGGTGTGCAAAGAGGCGTTATTTTCATTCGAGGACGTGCCTTCCTCTTTGCCTCCTGTGGTCACTAACATATTTGCAGGAGTTCGCTGACGTCTTTCCACAAGACGTGCCACCGGGGATTACCACCTATTCGCGGATTGAGCATCAGATTGACTTAATTCCGGAGCTTCGTTGCCAAACCGTGCGGCCATACCGTACCAATCCAGAGGAGACAAGGAGATTATGCGTCAAGTACAGGAGCTGCTCGACAAAGGATATACGCGAATCTCTTAGTCCTTGTGCTGTTCCTATTATACTAGTGCCAAACAAAGGATGGTACGTCGGATGTGTGTTGATTGTTGTAGAGGCATTAATAATATTACTATTCGTTTATCGTCATCCTATTCCTAGCTAGATGATATGCTGATGGAATTGAGTGGCTCTACAATATTCTCCAAAGTTGATTTGCGTAGTGGATACCATCAAATTCGTATGAAATTGGGAGATTGAATGGAAAACAGCATTTAAACTAAGTTCGGTTTTATGAGTGGTTAGTCATGCCTTTTGGGTTAACTAATGCACCTAGTACTTCATGAGATTAATGAACGAGTTTTACGTGCTTTCATTGGACGATTTGTGGTAGTCTATATTTTGATGATATACTGATTTATAGCAGATCTTTGGAGGACATTTGGAACATTACGTGCTGTTTTTAATTGCTTACGTGATGCACGTTTGTTTGGTAGGTACCTTGGGAAGTGCCTTTGCAACCGACCGAGTAGTATTTTTTGGCTATGTTGTTACTCAGAGGGAATTGAAGTTGATAAAGCCCAAGATTGAAGCTATGAGAGTTGCCACAGCCCAAAACGGTCACTCAGTGAGGAGTTTTCTTGGACTCGCGGTTTTATAGGCGTTTTGTGAGAGATTTCAGCACCATTGCTGCACCTCTCAATGAGCTTACAAAGAAGGATGTGCCTTTTGTTTGGGGTACCTCACAGGAGGAAGAAGCTTCACGGTATTGAAGATAAGTTGACACATGCTCCTTTACTCCAACTTCCTGATTTTAATAAGACTTTTGAGCTTGAATGTGATGTAGTGGAATTGGATTAGGAGGTGTTTTATTACAAGATGGCAAACCTGTGTGCATACTTTTCTGAAAAATTGAGTGGGCCTAGTCTGAACTATTCTACTTATGATAAAGAATTATATGCTCTTGTTCGGACCTTAGAAACTGGCCACATTATTTATGGCCAAAGAATTTGTTATACATTCTGATCATGAATCTTTGAAAACATTAAAAGTCAAGCAAAACTGAACCGTAGACATGCTAAATGGGTTGAATTTATTGAGACTTTCCTTATGTCATTAACACAAGAAGGGTAAAGAAAATGTATTTGCTGATGCATTGTCTCGTCGTTATACTATGCTTTCACAACTTGACTTTAAAATATTTGGTTTGGAGACCATCAAAGATCAATATGTGCATGATGCTGAATTTAAGATGTATTGCAGAATTGTAAGGAGGAGAGAACATGGAACAAGTTCGTCGTTAACGATGGATTTGTGTTTCGTGCTAAAAGCATGCATTCCAGCTAGCTCCGTTCGTCTTTTGTTGTTGCAGGAGGCGCATGGAGGAGGATAATGGGACACTTTGGCGTGAAGAAGACGGAGGATATACTTGCTACACATTTCTTTTGGCCAAAAATGAGAAGGGATGTTGAGCGTTTTGTTGCTCGCTGCACTACATGTCAAAAAGCTAAGTCACGACTCAATCCATGGTTTTATATATTGCCTTGTTTGTACCTACTGTTCCTTGGGAGGTAATATCTATGGACTTTGTTTTAGGTTTACCTCGACAAAGAAGGGGAGGGATAGCATATTTGTTGTCGTGGATAGGTTCTCGAAAATGGCACACTTTATAACATGTCATAAAGCGATGATGCTGTTAATGTTGCTGATTTGTTCTTTCGTGAAAATTATACGCTTGCATGGTGTGCCAAATACTATTGTTTCAGATCGTGATACTAAATTTCTTAGCCACTTTTGGAGAATGTTTATGGCTAAGTTGGGACTAAACTGCTTGTTAGTACTACATGTCCCCCCAAACTGATGGACAAACTGAAGTAGTCAATAGAACATTGTCTACTATGCTTGGGCTGTTTTGAAGAATAACCAAAAATGTGGGAAGAATGCTTGCCTCATATTGAATTTGCTTATCTGTTCATTGATATCTACTACTAAGATGTGTCCTTTTGAAATTGTTGTATGGTTTCCTTCCTCGTGCACCAATTGATTTGTTGCCTCTTCCATCTTCGGAGAGGTTAATTTGATGCTAAACACGTGCTGAATTGATCTTAAAATGCATGAGTTTAACTAAGGAGAACATTGAGCGTATGAATGCTAAATATAAACTTGCTGGAGATAAGGGTAGAAAACGTTGTGTTTGCACCTGGAGATCTTGTTTGGTTACATTGCGTAAGGATAGATTTCCTGATTTGCGCAAATCAAAGCTAATGCCACGTGCTGATGGTCCTTTTAAGGTGTTAGAGAAAATAAATGATAACGCATTAAATTTGAGCTGCCCGCAGATTTTGGGGTTAGTCCCACTTTTAACATTGCAGATCTGAAGCCTTTGGGTGAGGAAGATGAGCTTCCCTCGAGGACGACTTCATTTCAAGAAGGGGAGATGATGAGGAATCAATACCATTGTACACCCACAGCCCCCTGCTTCTATACATACTGGACCAATTACTAGAGCTCGGCACGCCAATTAAATTATCAGGTACTTTCGTTTCTTGGTAATGATTCTAAAGTTCATGAGAATATGATGCTGCCTAAATTGGATACATTTGTTTTGCTTACAAATGAAGGGCCTAGCTTGGACAAGAAAGAGGAACCTTGGAGCAAGTTCAAGCATGGAGATGATGGCATGCGCAAGGGAACAAGAACGGAGTTACAAGTGATGATTTCAGGACTTTGAAAGCCACCATAAGGAGTGCAGGAAGCCTTGGACGAAATATACAAGATGCCACTTCATAAATTTCGTCCAGAGGCTATTATAGGTGCTGCGTCACCTTATTATTGGGCCAGGCCCATGTAATTTCGAAATACTTGAGTATAGGCTATTTTTAGAGTCCGTAGTGTGGGGAAACAAGAGATAGGGTTGGTTTCGGACCCCTCCTTCAAGGGCCACGAAATCCCCCCCTCTTCCTCCATATATATAGCCCTTAGGGCACCGTTTAGAACTTGGGATTTGTTTAGTTAAAAGTTAGCCATTGCAACTTCGTGTACTTCGTTTGTGTCCAACGACCAGACCAAGACCGCTTTTGGATCCCCACCTTTATCAATACTTCATCTATATTTCGCAATATTCAGATTGCATTATCATATTCTTGCTGTTTCTTCGATTGCGTGCGAAGGAATAGACCTTCGTGGTCAGGCTGATCGTGCTTTCAGCATGTCAGTACCCGCGGAGATTGGTTTAGCGATTGCTAAGGCGCAACGTCGTGCACGTTTGTAGTCGGATCGTCAAAGTCGACTCCACCAAATCGATAGCTATCATCTCATCGAAAGATCGGGACACCCCCGCCTCTATCAAGTGGTCTTGATAGGGCGGGGGTGTCCCGATCTTTCGATGAGATGATAGTTATCGTTTTGGTGGAGTGAGACTTTGACGATCCGACTACGAATGTGCGAGGACGTCGCGCCTTAGCAATCGCTAAACCAACTCCGAGAGGTTATTGACCAGCGGAGCACAATCAACCTGACCACGAGGTCTATCTCCTGCAAGAAACGAAGAACAAGCAAGAAACTAAGTTTGCAATCTGGATATTGCGAATATAAGATGAAAGCTTTATTGATCAAGGTGGGGTTCTGTGTGACGTCTTGGTCTGGTCGTTGAACACAACGAAGTACGCGAAGTTGCAGCTATGGCGAACTTTTACTAAACAAAACCCAAGTCTAAACGGTGCCCTAAGGGCTGTATATATGGAGGAAGAGGGGGGGATTTCGTGGCCCTTGAAGGAGGGGTCCGAAACCAACCCTATCTCTTGTTTCCCCAACATACGGACTCTAAAATAGCCTATACTCAAGTATTTCGAAATTACATGGGCCTGGCCCAATAATAAGTGACGCAGCACCTATAATAGCCTCTGGACGAAATTTATGAAGTGGCATCTTGTATATTTCGTCCAAGGCTTCCTGCACCCTTATGGTGGCTTTCAAAGTCCTGAAATCACACTTGTAACTCCGTTCTTGTTCCCCTTGCGCATGCCATCATCTCCATGCTTGAACTTGCTCCAAGGTTCCTCTTTCTTGTCCAAGCTAGGCCTTCATTTGTAGCAAAACAAATGTATCCATTTAGGCGCATCATATTCTCATGAACTTTAGAATCATTACCAAGAAACGAAAGATACTGATAATTTATTGGCGTGCGCGAGCTCTAGTAATTGGTCCAGTATGTATAGAAGCAGGGGCGTGGGTGTAACAATGGTATTGATGTCCTCATCAGCCGGCCACCGCCCACCTCCTCTGATGAGGACATCATACCATTGTTACACCCACAGCCCCTGCTTCTATACATACTGGACCAATTACTAGAGCTCGCGCACGCCAATTAAATATCAGGTACTTTCGTTTCTTGGTAATGATTCTAAAGTTCATGAGATATGATGCTGCCTAAATTGGATCCATTTGTTTTGCTTACAAATGAAGGCCCTAGCTTGGACAAGAAAGAAAGGAACCTTGGAGCAAGTTCAAGCATGGAGATGATGGCATGCACAAGGGGAAAAGAACGGAGTTACAAGTGATGATTTCAGGACTTTGAAGCCACCATAATGAGTGCAGGAAGCCTTGGACGAAATATACAAGATGTCACTTCATAAATTTCATCCGAGGCTATTATAGGTGCTGCGTCACCTTATTATTGGGCCAGGCCCATGTAATTTCGAAATACTTGAGTATAGGCTGTTTTTAGAGTCCGTATGTGTGGGGAAACAAGAGATAGGGTTGGTTTCGGACCCCTCCTTCAAGGGCCACGAAATCCCCTCTCTTCCTCCATATATACAGCCCTTGGGCACCGTTTAGACTTTGGGTTTTGTTTAGATTAAAAGTTCGACATAGCTGCAACTTCGCGTACTTCGTTTGTGTTCAACGACCAGACCAAGACGTCACAGAACCCCACCTCGATCAATAAAGCTTTCATCTTATATTCGCAATATCCAGATTGCAAATCTTAGTTTCTTGCTTGTTCTTCGTTTGCTTGCAGGAGATAGACCCTCGGGGTCAGGTTGATTGTGCTCCGGCGTGGTCAATAACCTCTCGGAGTTGGTTTTATTGATTGCTAAGGCGCGACGTGCTCGCACGTTCGTAGTCGGATCGTCAAAGTCTACTCCACCAAAAACGATAGATATCATCTCATCGAAGATCGGGACACCCTCGCCTCTATCATCCTCCATGCCGGCCGCCAGCTAGCTCCACGCGGCTGCCCGCGCCCTCCTCCCCGACGCCGCCCGCGCCGGCCTCGACCCACCATCGCCGGCCGCCATCGCCTACCTCGAGCTCGCCGGCCCTCTTGAGTCCCGCCCCCCCTCAATCGATCTGGCTATATTTTTTCACTAGATGTTTGTGATTTGCTTAATTGTAGATGAATGTATACATGTATGTATGTAATTGTGTAGCTATGCCCGATGTTTGTGATATGCTTAATTGTAGCTATGCAAATTTCACTAGATGTTTGTGATATACATTTTAAAAAATTCTTTATATGTATGTTTACAATGTATGTCATATATATGTATTTTGTAGATATATGAATGGAGGAATTTGCATAGATTAATTATTTCTTTTCACTATCTATTTTTTCTATTTTTTAGTTTTTATACTTTTAATGTTGTATCATATGTATAGTATAATAAAAATTTGCATAGGAAAAAGTTGACCATATGTGTATATAGTATATATATAGAAAAAAATTGCATGGAAAAAAGTTGAGGAATTTTGACCAAGCATAGAAAAAAGTTGACCGTCTATTAAAAACATTTTAATGTTAATATCTTAATGTTGTATTTGCAAAAGTTTGTTATATATTTGCAAAATCAAGTGAAAAAGAATTACAAAAATCACAATCAACCATTTAGAAAAAGTTAAATTTGCATAGATCGAATTTGCAAAAGTTAATTTTTCAGTAGATGTTTGTGATATACATTTTTTTCACTAGATGATTAGATGTATAGAAAAAAGTTAAGGAATCACAATCCAAGCATTTAAAAAATGTTAAATTTGCATAGAATTTGTTCTCGACGTCAACGATGCCCGGCCCGCATCCTCGTCGTCGACTCGTTCGCGATGACGTCCTGCTTCAGAGGCGCCATGTCCGGGACTGGGTTCCGCCGGGCTGGCACTGAGAGGTGCTACCTTCAGGGGCGCGCAGCTTGCTGAGGAACCCGGGTCCCGTCGTCGACCCGGAGCTTCTTTGGTGGCGGGCGCATGGGCCACATTCGGTGCGGAGGCTGGCATCCCCCGCGGAGGTGGTACGTCACCGTGTCAGGGAGGAGGACGAGCACGTCCGTCGCTACATGGTTGCGTTGGACGTCAGGTTCTCCAATACCTGGCAGGTTCTTCAGGGATCTCACCCGAGCTATGATCCCGTGATCGTTCCTTCTCTTTGGGTGTCCACCGCGAGTGATGTTAGCTAGTGATGTTATATATATGATCATATTTGAGATGTATTAGTGATAATAGTCGGGATGTATTCGAGATTCTATTCGATAATATTCGAGACGATGTATTCGAGATTATATTATTCGATAATATTCGAGACGATGTATTCGAGATTATATTCGACGATGCATATTATCTGGATTATTCGAGATGTGATATATTAGTGATATTATTCGAGATGGATATTATCTACTATGATTCAGTTTTTCCTTATTGATTGCATGCATTCTAATTTGAATACTAAATTGTTTTATCTTTCTTCTAGATTAGTTAAATAAAAGCTATGGACAATACCGGCAGAGAAGGAGAAGAGGCCCTGTTCGAGATCATGCGCTCCCCGAGACCAGATGAGAATGAAGAAGATGACGGCTCGCAATATCTGAACAATACCGGTGATGGTATGATGTTCGATGAAGACAAACGAATAGATGAAGTCCAGAACATGCATGACAAAGGAAATGTTGTTCTTCAAATAACAAAGACCGGCGAGGTATATTTATATAAGGCATCTGGTGACCATCACATGTTTTAATTGATTCGTATATATATTAACGAATAGATCTTTTTTCTTTTAGCCCTCCAGATCTAGCAAATCTTCTACAAGCAGCATGGCAGTTCGAGGCCCGGCCAAAAAGTTGAAGGATGGCGTAAAGTACAACATCGATGCCATCAAACCTAATGGCGTACCTGATGAACCTAAGAAGAATGCGAAGAAGTTCATTCGTCAATGCAGAGTTATTGTCAGGGACCAAATCCCGATCTCCATTCAAGAATGGAAAAAGCCAGCAAAGGGAGATCCAGATGTTACTTTTGTCGACCAAAGAGCAAAAGATCTGCTTTGGGAATCGCTCATGTCACATTTCACCCTACCAGATCATTTGATAGATGCAGATCTGGAGAAAGTCAAGAACACTGCTCTTAAGAAGATGGCGATAGCATTCAACAACCACAAGAAAAATCTATGGGCCGCGTACGTCAATGCAGGAAAGCAGACTCCAGAATTCAAGGGAACACTGGAGAAGGCAAGAAATCACTGGGACACTTTCATGAAGTTCAAGGAATCGGAAGTAGCTCATGAACGGTCGAGAAAAAACAAGATTAATGCCGCGAAAAAGCAGTGGCACCATAAGCTGGGGCCAGGTGGCTACGAGGTGGCCCGGTCTAAGTGGGATCTCGCTGAGCAAGAGATGATGGATGCAGGGGTCAATCCAGTTACATTGAGCTGGCCCCCCAGGTGCACGACTTGGTTCTATGCGCATGGGGGGAAGTTGGACCCAAAGACAGGCGAGGTTTTGGAGTGGGCAAGTCTTAAAGGAGCCGATGCAAATTTACTTGTTGCAATAGAAGAGGCTCGAACGGGGGTGTTCACGCCCAACAGAGAGAACGACGAGCTTACGCGCACCCTGAAGAATCCTGAACACCCGGGAAGAACACGAGGCAAAGGCTTTGTTCCGTGGTTTGAGGGGTTTGCGGACTAGAACGCCGACTACAAAAGCCGTGCGAGAAAGAAGCAGCAGGAGGAGCAGAAGAGGAAGCTGGAGGAGGAGCAGAGGAAGCGGGAAGCAGACCTCCTTCGCATCGTAGAATCAAAGCACGCGGAGTTGGAACTCGCTTTCAAGCGGCAGCAGCAGCAGATCGACTCACTTAGCCAGGAAAGGGGGTCTCAGCAGTGGCAGCAGCTAGCGGATCCAGCATTGGATAGCACCGTCCCATCCATGCTGAGAAGCAGCATGGGTTCCGCCCCGGGCGATGATGCGCTGCTGGATAGATACCCTGTGGATGATATCATAGAGACAACAACTTGAGAGCTACACTTTAAAATGAAGAACATATCCATG
This sequence comes from Thinopyrum elongatum, assembly GCA_011799875.1. NCBI lineage: Eukaryota > Viridiplantae > Streptophyta > Magnoliopsida > Poales > Poaceae > Thinopyrum > Thinopyrum elongatum. Next base: position 54,416 of record JAAAXO010000298.1, on the reverse strand, counting down.
AAGTTGGCGGACGGCTATGCTTATACAAATCCCCCTGAAGCAACCTTCCATTGCAATCCGATTCCAGCTGGCTATGCTCGTGTCGGGGTTGATGAAGTGGTGGCAGGATATTCGGGGCTAGAGCTTAACATTCCTGGAGGTGACGACGAGCGCACACTGGGAGAGGCCGTACATCATATCATTCGATGGAGAAAGGATTGCATCGTCTTTCCAAGGCCACCGACACCGCGTCAGCCGGCTCCTCCTCCAAGTCCACCGCCACCTCAGCAGACTCCCGCTCCTCCAAGTCCGCCATCGCGTCAGCAGACTCCTCCTCCTCCAAGTCCGCCACCGTGTCAGCCCACTCCTCCTCATCCAAGTCGGGCACCGCATCAGCCGACTCCTCCTCCTCCAAGTCCGGCACCGCGTTAGCCGACTCCTCCTCCAAGTCAGGCACCGCGTCAGTCGTCTCCGCCGCCTCAGCAATAGCGAAAGAGAGGTGCCTCAGCTACGTCGGCTAGCGGTACAACAGGAGGCAAGAAATACAAATTTGGTCCAAGCCTCAAGCCTCTTCCGAGGTTGCCTTACCACCTGACTGACGAGGAAATCTAAGCTGAAGTGCAAGCCCAAGTGAAGGCCCATTTTGGACCAAAACCGCCCCCGCCGCCAAAGGAGATCGTACCTGAGCATGTCATACAACACTTTATTGATAATGCTCAACCAGCTGTCAAGCATAGGGACTCAGACTATGAGCGCCAAATCAAGAAGTCATATCAAGCACAAAAAAAGAAGGAGTCGAGCTCGAGCTCGAGCCAAGCAGCTGGCAAACAATGCGGGAAAACTGTTCCCCAGCTGGGAGAACAGGCAGTGCAATCGATCCCCCCGCTACAAACACATGTGAGTACCGTCGATCAGCAGCTGGTAATAACCGACGATCATATAAGGCAGGCTAAAGAGGCCGGTGTCACTGTAGAACAACTCCTAGGCATCGAGGACTTCGAAACGTTTACAGAGGAGCAACTAAAATGGAAATATGTCCGCGGCCAACCTATGGTCAAGCCTGAGCAGATCCCTTTTCTATCAACGAGAATGTATGAATTGCATCAATGGTACCTGAGAGAAGTAAAGACTACCGATCGAGAGTCCCTCATGGTGAACGTCGAGGCAGAGTATTACTACCATAAAAAAGATTTATGGGTTGAGTTTCAAGAAATGTTTCAGTTATTCAATCAAGACGCACTCGACAAATCTATCATCAGTTGCTATTGTCTGTAAGTGATTTCTTTCTGTAGTTTAAGTCACTAGCTAGCTGTAGTGCTCGTTCATTACCTGTAATTATCCTCACTATATATTCTTTTCTGTGGTATTATGCAGAATGAAGATGTATGAAATGAAAAAAGCTGGACGCTATGGCATTGGGTTCATTGACCCAAATACCATTAATGAAGAGACATGGACGCGTCAATGGGAACGAAAAGACACAGAGAAAAGCTTGCTAGAGTTCTTGGTGTGACTAAATACCCAACCAAAAATACTACTTCCTTACAACTTCAGGTGAGCTAGTGACACTGTCTTGTACTACAAATTCTGTTTTTGCTTACTAGATGTTAATAAGTGTAGTTGATGAGTTATGCACATGCCCGCTTAATTATAGAAACGTGTGCGCATGCAGTTTTCACTGGATCCTGCTAATCATTGAAGTTGACGAGGGAAAATTTCAAGTACTGGACTCACTACTTAAAGACGTTAATGACTACGCAATCGTGAGGGGGATGGTCGGCAAGTAATTTCAATCATTATCGAACTATATGTCGCCCTCTTTAGTTCATTTCCTGATATCAACTAATTAATAACTCCTTTATTCATTTTCTTTGTCGGCGGGCAGGGCTTGGGAAAAGTTCATCAAACAGGTTGAAGGCCAATGGAAACAAAATCTAAAATGGTGTCGACCCAAGGTAATTAATTAAGTAGTACTAGCTAGCTACCATCTCTTTAATTCTAGTTTCAATACCATTATCATGCTTGATTAATTATTATCTGATTGAATTCTATTCTCGTAAAGGCCCTGAAGCAGGCACCGGGGAATAATTTATGTGCATACTACGTTTGCGAGAACATTCGCATGACGACGTCCGAAAGGAGCAGAAATGATAGACACCAATGGGTACGTTTGCCAGAACACTATTCACAATTTTTACATCATTATCTAATATATATACACACAACTAATACATGCATATTGATCTCCTTCTTTAAAGATGAGGGAGATGCGGGATCAGCTCCTACTAGAGGATCATGTATGAGCAATTCAAGAGGAAATAGTGGGATTTTTGCTCGACCAGGTCATAGATCCCAAAGGAGAATCCATTACAAGCTGTAATGCCTCCATTTAATGATCTGCAAATTGTAGGAGAAATTGTATATACCAAATTGTATATATATAAATATATATATATATATATATATATGTGTGTGTGTGTGTGTGTGTGAATGGTCGTGCGAGAAATTCGATGATATATATATGATCGGTTCTACGAGAAATTCTATTTATATATATATGCATAATGTGTACAATATGTAGTAGCGTAAATTATGTTTGAAATGAAAAAGAATTAAATGGAAAACACAAAACTAAAAGGAAAAAATAAACCATAAACCCAAAACCCCTAAACATTTAGTCCCGGTTGGTGTAATCAACGGGGACTAAAGGCCCCTAGCCCCCCGACGCGGGCTCGTGCCACATGGTGGGCCTTTGGTCCCGGTTCGTGACGAACCGACACTAAAGGGGGGGTACCTTTAGTCCCCACCCTTTAGTGCCAGTTGCAGAACCGGCACTAAAGGTCCCTACGAACCAGGACAATAGCCCAATTCTGCACTAGTGATGGACATCCCGGTCCTGCTGTTGGTTATTGATCCGAGAGGAGTCTCTGTCATGTTTGCACGATTCTCGAACCCGTGGGGTCACACACTTAACGTTCGGTAACTAAGGTAGTATTGAGATATTAATGGCATGAACCGAATATTGTTCGGAGTCTCGAATGAGATCCCGGACATCACGAGGAGTTCTGGAATGGTCCGGAGGTAAAGATTTATATATGAAAAGTTGTTATTGGGGTTCCGGAAAAAAGTTCAGTTTTTTCGGTATTATACCGGGAAGTTTCCAAAAGGTTCCGGAAGTCCACAAGATGATTCCACCAGCCCCTAGGGTGTGCATGGGCTGTATGGGGGTGCCCTGGCCTTATTGGGCCAAGCACACCAGCCCCCACAAGGCCCATGCGCCTGGGAAGGAGAAACCCGAAGTGGGAGGGAGTCCACTTGCCTTGGGAGGCAAGTTTCCTCCCTTGGCCGCCTCTCCTCCTTGGAGGAGGGGCTAGGGTTATGCTCCTAGCCCTACCACACCCCTATATATAGTGGGGAGGGGTTGCAAGGGCTGTAGACACCAAACCCAAGCCTCATGTCTCTCCCGATAAGCCTCCACCTCGATCTATCGGTGCTTGGCGAAGCCATGTCGGTGTTCCGCTGCCATCACCATGAGCACGCTGTCGTGTTGGTTCAAATCTCATCTACCTATTCTCCCTCTCTTGCTGGATCAGGAAGGAGGACACATCACCGAGCCGGACATGTGCTAAACTCGGAGGTGCCGCACGTGCGGTGCTTGGATCGGATCGCAACGCGACTACGACTACGCCAACCACGATCTCTAGATCGTTAAGGCTTTCGGTCTACAAGAGTATGTAGACACCTATCCCTCTTGTTGCTATGCATCTCCATAGATAAATCTTGGGTGTTCGTAGGAATTTTTTCCATGCTTCATTCCCCAACAATCGTCAGTAGCCGCTCGCCTATCACCGACGGTTTCTGGGTCGTGTGGGAAGGACGCCCTTATCGCACACATAGGCAAGGCGACGGTTTAAAACTCCATCACGGAAAGGGGGTAAAAACCATTTGTATAGCATGTAACAGTACCAGTGATAGCATCTCCACTTGAGGTAGTAGCCATGTCTCACATGGTTCATATGGAAGCTCATTAATGATAGAGGCGGGGGTGTCCCGATCTTTCGATGAGATGATAGCTATCGATTTGGTGGAGTCGACTTTGACGATCCGACTACAAACGTGCACGACGTTGCGCCTTAGCAATCGCTAAACCAATCTCCCGAGGTTACTGACGATACTGAAAGCACGATCAGCCTGACCACGAAGGTCTATTCCTGCACGCAATCGAAGAACAAGCAAGAATATGATAATGCAATCTGAATATTGCGAATATAGATGAAGTATTGATAGAGGTGGGGATCCGAAAGCGGTCTTGGTCTGGTCGTTGGACACAAACGAAGTACACGAAGTTGCAATGGCTAACTTTTAACTAAACAAATCCCAAGCAAAAAGCTACTAGATGGATCTACTTATATAGGAGCAAGGGGTGGCAGCCAAGGAGGTGGGAGGACGTCCCAAGGCAGCCTAAAACTAACCCTAGGTCGTACAAGGCCAATGGGCCCAAGTGGAGGTGATGCAACACCTTTGGACTTGTAGTTTGACTCGGATTCTGCTTCAGCGTCAGATTGTTTTGACGACAACTCAACGCTCCGGATGAATTTGAAGGTGAAACCAATTGGGTTAGAAAGAGCACGAAATCTACTTTCCAACAAAAAAAGAATCACCCAATTCGGAGTCCGTATGAAATAGTTCTTGGCGTTTTGAGTCAGGTATATCTGTGCAGTCCGAATCTGAATCCAGAACGTGAGAGACTTGGACTCTATCTTCTCTTGGCCCAAAAGTGACGTGAGAGGACTTTTTGAACAGCACCTAAACTTCTTTTTTTCCCTTATCTTCATATGTGAATTGTACAAATGTCCCATACACCTCACAAATATACATGTATGCAATATTTTTGGTCATATCCAAGGTAGTCATGTCCTCATCATCCTCCCCTTCTTGAAAACAAAGCCGTCCTCGGCGTTGCTTAAGCTGAAATGTGGCTAACAAAAGAGACAAGGTGTACATGTTGTATATGTATATGTCATCCAGTTTTACTTCCCTTAGTTTTTGCATATATGAAACATGTATACATGAGTAACCTTCATAGTTCATAAAATCTAAAGCCAAAATATTATCACAAGAAGTAGAAGGCATGAAAATATTGCAACTCAGTTTGCACATATAAGTGAAGCTCTTATTCATTTCAAAAGGTTGACAATGTTCATCATTAAACCATCCTAACATTGGTGAATAAACCTTAGTTGCATCAAATTTACATGCTACAACATGCTTAAATAAGCAAACATGCAATAAGTCATTGGTCACAGAATCATCACCAAGATTAGAGGTCATATTAAAATGATTAAACATTGGTTCTTTTGCATCAACAGTTAATTCAATGGGTGCACTCAAAATTGTTGGTATTTCAGTTGTTTGATCACATGACGCATTCATGACTGTAACACAATTCTCTAAAATAGGTGACGTGCCCAAATCAATAGGTAACTCAACACATGATGTGTTCAAGTTAACTAGGCATGCATCATTCTCATGTGAAAGTGGAAAATATGTACCTTTGTCATTACCTCTTATGATCAACTCAGATGATGTAGGCACTCTCGGTGGTGATGTGTCACATGGTGGAGATGATGTAGTCATCGCAACAACGGATGTGGTTGTCATAGTACGCCTAGTAGTTGAAGAAACATCTGTATCAACACTTGGAATGTGCACCGTACGCTTGTTCTCCTTGTGGGCAACACGTCGTTTTATTTCCTATTCAGCTTTGCAAGCAAGACGAAACAAATGGTCCATAGGATAACACTCTTCATGAATTAGTATCTCTTGAATATCACGGTTTAATCCTCCCCAAAATCTATCCATAAAATCTTCTTCACTTTCTTCTAAAAATGAGTGCAACAAGGTAGTTTGTAAATCATCATAATATTTTGTTACGGTGTCACTACCTTGTTTTAAATGTTGTAGTTTTCTAATCATGCCACGAGTATAATGAACACCTACGAATCTATCTCTCATGACATGTTTTAAACCATCCCAAGTAGTAGGTATATAATCAGGGTTTAACCGACGGTATTCACTCCACCAAACTAAAGCAAAGCTACTGAAAGTACTAACCGCGGCTTGAAATTTTCCACGCTCATCAAAATTATGGGAAGCAAATATAGCATTAATTTCGTACTCCCATTCAATATATAAATCAGGCCTAAAACGACCAGTAAATGGTGGCATGGAAACATTAACCTGATTATGTGCATTCTGATGTTGTTGCTCCTCTTGTGACGGTTGTTGTATTTTCTTAGGTGATGGCAAATCTCCCACGATCGATGAAGCCCAAGAACTAACAACTCCGGAACCTGCCATGATTAGTAGAAACAAAAAAAATCGAGAATAATGTTCCTATGAACTACTAGGATGTGGTGGTAAAGCGCTCACAGTAAAGCAAATATCAATATCTTACAAGTTCTTACCATGCAGCAAGTGGTGACGGGCAACCAGCAGTGTCAAATAACTCCGAAGATTGAGTAAAGCGATTGCCAGGCGAATGTACGTATACACGGTGTAGAAATATGTGGAGCTGGGTTGGCTATATATGGTAGCAAAAGATTAGCAATAATCAATTCAGAGATGCAATGTTGAATAAACGCTCAACGACGGTACTGTGCTGGTCCTTGTCTAGACCGGACTAGAGACGCGAGCCTAGAACACCAATGAGGTCACGGCGTAGCACAACTAGCATCAATAAAGGATATGAAGTAGCTCTGGACAGCAAGATATAAGTGAAGATCACAATGGCAGTAAAGATAATGATGAGAAACAACTACCAAGTAGCATATACCAACAATTCTCTCTCCAACTTTACTCTATAAAAGTTTGTGCCAATTTTATGATAATTTTTCTCAAGAAAAGCACTGACTCAAGCTTTCAAATGCAAAAAGAATCACTCAATTCCGAGTTGATATGAGGAGTCAAAAAATTCTAAAACTGGCCTGAAAAACTGGAACAAGCTGTGTTCGCGAACTTCGGAGGGCAAAAAGACCTAGTTAGAAGCCGATTTTGAGGTGTCAAATATTGAACTAGCTTCTGCAACTATTTAGATGCGGCTCGTCGCTAGCTTTAATTTGAGTACTCACGGAGCCAAAACAGACTTCGTATGAAAAAGATATGCCTGTTTTACTGAACACTGCATAAAACAGATTCCAATCCGAAATCAGCTACGAGATTGAGTCTAGATAGATCCGAATTTTGTTTTTTTTTCTTCTCTTTTTTTTTCACACTTTTTTCTTTTTCTTTCTCTCTTTTTTTTCTCTAACTTTTTTTTTTACTTTTTTTTCTCTCTTTTTTCCCTCTCCCTCTTTCCAAAACAAACTAGATAAGATGTAGATTGGATCAAGCACAGATGTGAACGACCTCAACTATGATTATGACAATGAACAGTGGGTAGCACGATGTGGAAATTGATGGATGGGATGGTGGACAGCGGAAGGAATAACGATGCAGCGGCGGCGTGACTAATGTGAACAGAACTCGAAACTCTAAACGAACTAGACACTAAGACCAGCAACTGAACACGACGATGCAACCGATAATTCAATAATGCAAACAATGAAAAGAAAATTGCAAAGGCTCAGACTGGCTTGGACAAAGGATGAATAGATCTAACTTTTTTTTTGGCTTTTTCTTTGGACAATAGGTAAGAAAATAAATCTAATCTAGGGATAACTGGAAATTCTCACCGAGCAACCTGAAAACTGATACCACTTGATAGAGGTGGGGGTGTCCCGATCTTTCGATGAGATGATAGCTATCGATTTGGTGGAGTCGACTTTGACGATCCGACTACAAACGTGCACGACGTTGCGCCTTAGCAATCGCTAAACCAATCTCCCGAGGTTACTGACGATGCTGAAAGCACGATCAGCCTGACCACGAAGGTCTATTCCTGCACGCAATCGAAGAACAAGCAAGAATATGATAATGCAATCTAAATATTGCGAATATAGATGAAGTATTGATAAAGGTGGGGATCCGAAAGCGGTCTTGGTCTGGTCGTTGGACACAAACGAAGTACACGAAGTTGCAATGGCTAACTTTTAACTAAACAAATCCCAAGGAAAAAGCTACTAGATGGATCTACTTATATAGGAGTAAGGGGTGGCGGCCAAGGAGGTGGGAGGACGTCCCAAGGCAGCCTAAAACTAACCCTAGGTCGTACAAGGCTCATGGGCCCAAGTGGAGGTGATGCAACACCTTTGGACTTGTAGTTTGACTCGGATTCTGCTTCAGCGTCAGATTGTTTTGACGACAACTCAACGCTCCGGATGAATTTGAAGGTGAAACCAATTGGGTTAGAAAGAGCACGAAATCTACTTTCCAACAAAAAAAGAATCACCCAATTCGGAGTCCGTATGAAATAGTTCTTGGCGTTTTGAGTCAGGTATATCTGTGCAGTCCGAATCTGAATCCAGAACATGAGAGACTTGGACTCTATCTTCTCTTGGCCCAAAAGTGACGTGAGAGGACTTTTTGAACAGCACCTAAACTTCTTTTTTTCCCTTATCTTCATATGTGAATTGTACAAATGTCCCATACACCTGCAATTAGACATGGCACAAAAGTTTGTGAAGTATTTTTGTCGTGGATGACACAAATAAATTATTGCATAGTTTGCATTAGAAATCACCTCACAAATATACATGTATGCAATATTTTTGGTCATATCCAAGGTAGTCATGTCCTCATCATCCTCCCCTTCTTGAAAACAAAGCCGTCCTCGGCGTTGCTTAAGCTGAAATGTGGCTAACAAAAGAGACAAGGTGTACATGTTGTATATGTATATGTCATCCAGTTTTACTTCCCTTAGTTTTTGCATATATGACACATGTATACATGAGTAACCTTCATAGTTCATAAAATCTAAAGCCAAAATATTATCACAAGAAGTAGAAGGCATGAAAGTATTGCAACTCAGTTTGCACATATAAGTGAAGCTCTTATTCATTTCAAAAGGTTGACAATGTTCATCATTAAACCATCCTAACATTGGTGAATAAACCTTAGTTGCATCAAATTTACATGCTACAACATGCTTAAATAAGCAAACATGCAATAAGTCATTGGTCACAGAATCATCACCAAGATTAGAGGTCATATTAAAATGATTAAACATTGGTTCTTTTGCATCAACAGTTAATTCAATGGGTGCACTCAAAATTGTTGGTATTTCAGTTGTTTGATCACATGACGCATTCATGACTGTAACACAATTCTCTAAAATAGGTGACGTGCCCAAATCAATAGGTAACTCAACACATGATGTATTCAAGTTAACTAGGCATGCATCATTCTCATGTGAAAGTGGAAAATATGTACCTTTGTCATTACCTCTTATGATCAACTCAGATGATGTAGGCACTCTCGGTGGTGATGTGTCACATGGTGGAGATGATGTAGTCATCGCAACAATGGATGTGGTTGTCATAGTACGCCTAGTAGTTGAAGAAACATCTGTATCAACACTTGGAATGTGCACCGTACGCTTGTTCTCCTTGTGGGCAACACGTCGTTTTATTTCCTGTTCAGCTTTGCAAGCAAGACGAAACAAATGGTCCATAGGATAACACTCTTCATGAATTAGTATCTCTTGAATATCACGGTTTAATCCTCCCCAAAATCTATCCATAAAATCTTCTTCACTTTCTTCTAAAAATGAGTGCAACAATGTAGTTTGTAAATCATCATAATATTTTGTTACCGTGTCAGTGCCTTGTTTTAAATGTTGTAATTTTTTAATCATGCCACGAGTATAATGAACATCTACGAATCTATCTCTCATGACATGTTTTAAACCATCCCAAGTAGTAGGTATATAATCAGGGTTTAACCGACAATATTCACTCCACCAAACTAAAGCAAAGCTACTGAAAGTACCAACCGCGGCTTGAAATTTTCCACGCTCATCAAAATTATGGGAAGCAAATATAGCATTAATTTCGTACTCCCATTCAATATATAAATCAGGCCTAAAACGACCAGTAAATGGTGGCATGGAAACATTAACCTGATTATGTGCATTCTGATGTTGTTGCTCCTCTTGTGACGGTTGTTGTATTTTCTTAGGTGATGGCATATCTCCCACGATCGATGAAGCCCAAGAACTAACAACTCCGGAACCTGCCATAGTTAGTAGAAAACAAGAAACAAAATCCAAGAATAATGTTCCTATGAACTTGATAGAGGCGGGGGTGGCCCGATCTTTCGATGAGATGATAGCTATCGATTTGGTGGAGTCGACTTTGACGATCCGACTACAAACGTGCACGACGTTGCGCCTTAGCAATCGCTAAACCAATCTCCCGAGGTTACTGACGATACTGAAAGCACGATCAGCCTGACCACGAAGGTCTATTCCTGCACGCAATCGAAGAACAAGCAAGAATATGATAATGCAATCTGAATATTGCGAATATAGATGAAGTATTGATAGAGGTGGGGATCCGAAAGCGGTCTTGGTCTGGTCGTTGGACACAAACGAAGTACACGAAGTTGCAATGGCTAACTTTTAACTAAACAAATCCCAAGCAAAAAGCTACTAGATGGATCTACTTATATAGGAGCAAGGGGTGGCGGCCAAGGAGGTGGGAGGACGTCCCAAGGCAGCCTAAAACTAACCCTAGGTCGTACAAGGCCAATGGGCCCAAGTGGAGGTGATGCAACACCTTTGGACTTGTAGTTTGACTCGGATTCTGCTTCAGCGTCAGATTGTTTTGACGACAACTCAATGCTCCGGATGAATTTGAAGGTGAAACCAATTGGGTTAGAAAGAGCACGAAATCTACTTTCCAACAAAAAAAGAATCACCCAATTCGGAGTCCGTATGAAATAGTTCTTGGCGTTTTGAGTCAGGTATATCTGTCCAGTCCGAATCTGAATCCAGAACGTGAGAGACTTGGACTCTATCTTCTCTTGGCCCAAAAGTGACGTGAGAGGACTTTTTGAACAGCACCTAAACTTCTTTTTTTCCCTTATCTTCATATGTGAATTGTACAAATGTCCCATACACCTGCAATTAGACATGGCACAAAAGTTTGTGAAGTATTTTTGTCGTGGATGACACAAATAAATTATTGCATAGTTTGCATTAGAAATCACCTCACAAATATACATGTATGCAATATTTTTGGTCATATCCAAGGTAGTCATGTCCTCATCAATTAAGGAGAGATGTCACCTTGGTCACGATAGCTCTTGCTCGTGCTTGTGTCATCAGTCCACTTGGTGCTTGGTGAGATGACGGTGGGTCCATGGAGATGACCGTGGGATGATCCACATCATCTTCCTTGCATCAATTTATTTGTAGCACAATAATATGATAGTAGTGATAGCAGTGGTAATAATGTAACATCAGCAATAGCAGTATTAGCAGCTTTGTAGCAAACAGAGTAGCAATGGTAGCTTGAGCAAAGAAAATAGTATTAAAGCGTAGGCATGGAGTAGCGATGGATATTCAAAAGATTCAGTATGTAACTGTCACAACCTAGAGCGACACATAATAGCTCCAATTCATCAATCATATGTAGGCATGTATTTCGTATATAGTCATATGTGCTTGTGATAAGAACTTGCATAGCATCTTTTGTCCTACCCTCCCATGGCAGCGGCGTCCTAATGGAAACTACGGGTAATGAAGGCGCTCCTTTTAATAGAGAACATGAACAAAGCATTAACACATAGTGAATACATGAACTCCTCAAGTTAACGTCATTCCCGTTGATATCCCAATTCATGGTCACCTTGGGGGGTCCATGGTTTAGAACAATAACATGTGCATACAACTTGCAGGTAACATCAACATCTAAAATATATTCATGAAAACATCTATGTTCAAATCTGAAATCATGGCACGCGGGCCCTAGTGACAAGCATTAAGCATAACAAAGTCATAGCAACATCAATCTCAGAACATAGTGGATACTAGAGATCAAGCCCTAGCAAATTCAAATGATTACATAATATATCTCATCCATCTCCATTGATAACCTCCAAGAGCACAAGGCTATTGGAATTCGCAGTAAGTAGAAAATGTCGATCCCAAAGGGAGCAATGGTGCACGGGTAACTACCAACCCCGCAGCTACATCGTCACTTGCGTGGCTACGTTCACACCCAAAGTGTTATCTGGAAATAGTCTATTCGTCGATTCCTAGCGGAAATGATAATAAGGGTCATTTTAACTAAACAACTAGGCAGAGGTAATAACATAAATAAAATAGCGGATAAAATAAAGGGGTGGCGCTTGAGTAATAAGGGTGTTCTCGAGGTATTTGGAATCATCACTACACGTTTGTTCTACGAATACTAAGCCACTTTACATGTTTCTCTTTGTGGGTGCAGCCGGTACAGATACGTGATACATGAGGTAGCCCCGTATCACATACGCCACCACCGTTCTTTCCCACTTCGGTTATCAAACGGTGATTAAGGGGAAAAAGGCCCCCATCGACGCAGCCAAAGTGGTCTCCGTTCTACCCCCTGCTACAACGATCCGCTACGAATGGAGATGGGCATGTCACGTCTCCCACCTCCGCAACCACGCGGTTCGCCAACAGTAATAACCTTTTGTCCAAAAATGGCATATGTTGGATTGTCAACTTCACCCAACATAAAGAAGATTACTAACATAAACATGTAAAGAGGATATCATATCACGCAAGACATTTGGTACTAGCACAAACTAGAGTCCATCTATTCCCCCAAGAACAAATTACACTACTCAAATATGGTGAGGGGGTACATAGAGTTTAGGGACAAGTTACAATCCAACACGGAGTTGGAGATAGAGGGAGGCATGGCGGCAGTGATGAAGAGGGCGACGGCCCTCCGGCCGGCACCGGACATGGGAGGCGCCTCCTCCCTTCTCCCTTCCTTGTCTTGGCCCTTCTCTATGGTGGAGTTTGATGCAATGGAGGTGTGTCAGCAGGAGATGAAACTTGTAGAGGATGGAGATGGAATGAGGCGGCGGTTAGGGTTGGAGGCTTTCATATAGGAGTTCTCCTCAGGTCTCTTCCATTGATCTAGCCTCCTCCCTTTCATCCAGGGGCTCAAGTGGAGCCAAATCCATGTCCAATACAAGCCTTGGTCGTCAAGGATCTCATAGGGAAAAACGGGGACAAAATCGGAGCAAAATCTGGAAAGTACTGGCCATATTTCGTGGCTTTCTGTAGCTCATACAACCGCCCAAACGAGCCCTCCGGTCATATGGAAGACCGTCTTTCTCCATGGACTTTGGGAGCTGTTTCATATTTTGGTCGCCATTTCTTCATATAAACTCCGATTTTGACGTTCTTGGGCTCGTTTGATTGCTAGAGAAAATCCCAATGAGTCAGAGGCCTTGGATATTGATTGTGTACACTATGATAAATGTAAAATCATCAAACTCTCCAAAGGGCCTTGATGTGGTGCTTGGAACTTCTCTGGTTTGACCCCCCAACTTCGTTCTTTTGATGCCCCATGTCCATGAACATGTAAACACACATACAAAGACCATGAAACAAAGGAATACTAATAAAACTAAATAAAAATAAAAAGTGTGCAAGGAACTTGGTAAAACAAGTAAATATCAGAAACTATGCACTCGGGACATGAATAAATGCTAGATGTATATGATATGAGGGATTTTGGCACTAGAATATACTCTAAAAAGTATGCATAAAATCCACTCATCAACATCCCCAAGATTAAACTTGATCATCCCCAAGCAAAAAATTTGGCAAACCAAAGTTGATCATTCTAGCTCATCAATAAAAATTGTTGCCCCAAAGGCGTATCCTTGTCTTCTCTCCAAGCTACAAGCAAGATAGACCATATCTGTACAAGGTAGCACATGCACAGATAGATAATATTTATTTCAATCACCAAACTACTAGAGCTTCAGTAAAAATTTCGATGCTCCTTGTCAAAGTTTAATCTAGCATGAAAACAAATATTTGGATCCTCTTACTTATTAGCTCATTCATTTCCTTTTTGTTGTTTTTCTTTTAAAACAAACATGAGCACAGAGAGTTGTCAAAAATTCAAGATATTGAGTTTTTCATTCATGCTCACTAACATTCTCAACTCAAGGCTCTCAGGCACTTACTTCAATCATTGTTTGCTGAAACTTTCATTGTCAGGTGATGGGATCATGCCAAAGAAATGATCATGCATGGGTTTTGAAGTGGCTTAAGTTTGAGTACAATGGACCAATATGTTGTATCTTTCGAGCTATTGCAATCAGTACTCATTTATTACCACATACACACTCACTCAAGAGAAAGCCGAATAATATTCATTGTAGTGTTGTGATACGTCTCCATCGTATCTACTTTTCCAAACCCTTTTGCCCTTGTTTTGGACTCTAATTTGCATGATTTGAATGGAACTAACCTGGACTGACGCTGTTTTCAGCAGAATTGCCATGGTGTTATTTTTGTGCAGAAATCAAAGTTCTCGGATATTCTGAAAATTTACGGAGAATTTTTGTGGAATATATAAAAAATACTGGTGGAAAAAGATACCAGAGGGGGGCCACCCAGAGGCCACAAGCCCTGGGGGCGTGCCTACCTCCCAGGGGGCGCCTCCCAGGCTTGTGGGCCCCCTGGACCATCTCCGACACTAATTCCAACGCTATATATACCTATTCATGGAGAAAAAATCAGAGAGAAGGATTCATCACGTTTTACGATATGGAGCCGCCGCCACCTCCTGTTCTTCATCGGGAGGGCTGATCTGGAGTCCGTTCGGGGCTTCGGAGGGTGGAATCCGTCGCCATCATCATCATCAACCTTCCTCCATCACCAATTTCATGATGCTCACCGCCGGGAGTGAGTAATTCCTTCGTAGGCTTGCTGGACGATGATGGGTTGGATGAGATTTATCATGTAATTGAGTTAGTTTTGTTAGGATTTGATCGCTAGTATCCACTATGTTATGAGATTGATGTTGCTATGACTTTGCTATGCTTAATGCTTGTCACTAGGGCCCGAGTGCCATGATTTTAGATCTGAACCTATTATGTTTTCATGAATATATTTGTGTTCTTGATCCTATCTTGCAAGTTGTAGACACCTATTACGTGTTATGATCCGCATACCCCAAGGTGACAATAATTGGGATTCTTTCCGGTGATTACCATAATTTGAGGAGTTCATGTATTCACTAAGTACTAATGCTTTGTTTCGGTTCTCTATTAAAAGGAGGCCTTAATATCCCTTAGTATCCTTATGGACCCTGCTACCACAGGAGGGTAGGACAAAAGATGTCATGCAAGTTCTTTTCCATACGCACGTATGACTATATATGGAATACATGCCTACATTATATTGATGAATTGGAGCTTGTTCTGTGTCACATTAGGCTATGACTGCTACATGATGAATATTATCCAACACAATTATCCATTGCTGATCCAATGCCTACGAGCTTTTCACATATTGATCGTTGCTAAGTTACTTTGGTTGCTCCTGCTGTTACAATCACTACAAAACTGCTATTGTTACTTTTGCCACTGTTACCGTTACTATCATACCACTTTGCTACTAAATACTTTGCTGCAGATATTAAGTCTTTCAGGTGTGGTTGAATTGACAACTCAACTGCTAATACTCGTGGATATTCTTTGGCTCCCCTTGTGTCGAATCAATAAATTTGGGTTGAATACTCTACCCTTGAAAATTGTTGCCATCCCCTATACTTGTGGGTTATCAAGACCTTTTTCTGGCGCCGTTGTCGGGGAGCATAGCCATATTTGCTGAGTCACTTGGGATTTATATATGTTGATCACTATGAGGAATCTGAAAGATACCAGAACCAAGATTTTTCCCTCTACTATGAGGGGAGGTATGTAACTGCCATCTAGCTCTGCACTTGATTCACCTTCTGTTTTGAGTAAGCTTGCGACACCTACACCTGCTATTAATTCTGATATGTCGCAAGTAATTGATGATGCTACTTCTGCTATGAAAGATGCTTATGATTATACTAGTACTATGCTTGATAATACTGTGCCACTAGGTGAATTTCTTGATAAACAACTTGCCAGAGCTAAAGATATTGAGAATGTTAAAACTGATGATATTTTTGAAACTGATGAAATTATTGAAACTAAAAACTTTGAAACACCCGTTAGACCTAGCACTCCTAGATATGAATTGCCTGTCATACCTAAGGGTTGTGTTATGGATGGAGAGGTAGCTAGGGACTTTCTTGCTTGTAAAGATAGAGAGGATCTTAAGAAATTACTAGTCAAGTTGAAAGAAAAATCTTTGAATGCTAGAATGCAATATGATCCTAAGTTTGCTACTTCACCTATCTTTGTTACTGATAAGGATTATGAATTCTCTGTCGATCCTGAGTTAATTACTTTGGTTGAATCTGATCCTTTCAATGGTTATGAAACTGAAACTGTTGTGGCACATCTTACTAAATAAATGATATAGCCACCCTATTTGCTCATGAGGAAAAAATTCACTATTACTATATTCTTAAGTTGTTTCCTTTCTCGCTAAAGGGTGATGCTAAGATATGGTTTAATTCTCTTCCTCCTGGTTGTGTGCGCAGTCCCCGGGATATGATATATTACTTCTCTGAAAAATATTTTCCTGCTCATAAGAAACAAGCTGCTTTACAGGAAATATTTAACTTTCTGCAAATTGAAGAAGAGAGTCTCCCACAAGCTTGGGGGAGGCTTCTCCAATTACTTAATGCTTTGCCTGATCATCCTCTCAAGAAAAATGAAATACTTGATATCTTTTATAATGGACTAACCGATGCTTCTAGGGACCACCTAGATAGTTGTGTTGGTTGTGTTTTCAGGGAACAAACTGTTGAACAAGCTGAAGTACTATTGAATAATATATTGAGTAACGATAATGATTGGACTCTTCCCGAACCACCTCCTAAGCCAACTCCGAAGAAGAGCGGTATTCTATTTCTCAGTCTTGAAGATATGCAAGAGTAAAGAAATCTAAAAAGGTATTAAAGCTGAAGATGTTAAGAATTTACCACCTATCGAAGAAATACATGGTCTTAATACTCCGACACAGGTAGTAGATGTAAATTCTCTCTGTAGATTTGATGAAGGTGATATTCCTTATAATAAATCTGCTAGTCAATGCTTGGATGAATTTGATAACTTTATTATTATATAAGAAAAGTTCAATGCATATGTTAGTAGACAATTGAAAAGAAATGCTTATATGATTGAACACTTGAGTGACCATATGTTTAGAACTGTTAATGATCTCAAGGTTGTTAGTAAACATGCTTCCATGGTAAAAACCCAAGTAGAACAAGTTCTTAAGTCACAAAATGATTGGCTTAATGAGATGAATAATAAAAACAATGAACATGCTGTTCGATTTATGACTAGAGGTGGTAAAATGACTCAGGAACCTTTGTATCCAGAGGGCCATCCTAAGAGAATTGAGCAAGATTCTCACAGAAGTTATACTGATGCACCTAATCCTTCTAGTAATAAAAAGAAAAAGAATGATGATAGGACTTTGCATGCTTCTAGTGAACCTATTATAGACACACCTGAGAATCCAAATGATATTTCTATTTCTGATGCTGAGACACAATCTGGTGATGAACATGAACCTAGTAATAATGATAATGATGATGTTCATGTTGATGCTCAACCTAGTAATGATAATGGTGTGGAGATAGAACCTGCTGTTGATCTTGATAACCCACAACCTAAGAATAAAAGATATGATAAAAGAGACTTCATTGCTAGAAAACATGGTAAAGAAAGAGAGCCATGGGTTCAGAAACCCTTGCCCTTTCCTCCTAAACCATCCAAGAAAAAGGGTGATGAAGAATTTGAGCGCTTTGTTGAAATGCTTAGACCTGTCTTTTTGCGCTTGCGTTTGACTGATATTCTGAAAATGTCTCCTTATGCTAAGTATATGAAAGATATTGTTACAAATAAAAGAAAGATACCGGAAGCTAAAATTTCCACCATGCTTGCTAATTATACATTTAAGGGTGGAATACCAAAGAAACTAGGAGATCCAGGAATACCAACTATACCATGCTCCATTAAAAGAAACTATGTTAAAATTGCTTTATGTGATCTAGGAGCCGGTGTTAGTGTTATGCCTCTCTCTTTATATCGTAGACTTGATTTGAATAAGTTGACACCCACTGAAATCTCTTTGTAAATGGCTGATAAATCAACTGATATACCCATCAGTATTTATGAGGATGTGCCTGTCGTAGTTGCAAGTGTTACTATCTTAACAGACTTTGTTATTCTTGATATACCCGAGGACGACAGTATGTCGATCATCCTTCGTAGACCCTCTTTGAATACTGCAGGGGCTGTTATTGATTGCAATAAAAGCATGTCACTTTTGATGTTAATGGAAATGAGCATACGGTACACTTTCCGAAGAAACAACCTCAAGTGAATAGTATCAATTCTATTGGAAAAATTTCAACAATTACTATTGGAGGTTTTGAATTCCCTATTCCTAGTGTCAAAAAGAAATATGATATTCTTATTGTTGGGGACATGCATATCCCCGTTGAGGTAACCTAGTGTTATACGAAGATTCTCCAGTTTCATGTCATTCGGAAGAAGTTTGTTAATAAGACTTGATCAACCTTGTTAATGGATTCCTCTTGATGGGCATGAGAGGGATGAATTTAGTAAACATAACTTTCTGTACCCACTTTTTACTTTCTATTATTTAGAATTAATAAAGAAGAAATGCTATTATTTTACTTTTTCTGAATTATCCGTGCAATAAAAAAATGACCAGAAATAAAAGTTCTCCAAATGCCCTGGAAATTTAGTATGATTTTTATGCGATATTTAAGAATTTTTGGCAGTGAACACACCCAGGGGGTGCACCTGTGAGCCACAAGCCCACAGGGCGCGCCCACCCCCTGGGCGCGCCTAGGTGGCTTGTGGGGCCCACGTGGGTCCCCTCACTTATTCCAGCCACCCATCCACTTCGTCTTCCTCCAGAAAAAATCATTCCATTGCTCAAACCCGTGTTCTTGCTCATCTTGCTGCCATTTTCGATCTCCTTGCTCGGAGCTCTGTTTCCTAAACTGTTTTGGGAGATTGTTCATCGGTATGTGACTCCTCCGTTGGTCCAATTAGTTTTTTCTATAGTGATTTATATATTGCAAATTTTTGCTACTGTGGTGACCATGTTCTTAAGCTTGCATGTCAAATTTATATGGTCCAAAGTAGTTTTGTTGCATGATTTAGGCCCTAGATACTTGTAGGAGTAGTTGATGTTAGTTTTGTTGAGTTTGATTCACTTTTATTTTGAGTTACTAAAACTTTCAGAATTTTTTAGAGAAAGAGAAAAGCCATGAAGAGGTGGTTAAGAGGCTCGTCAAGCCGTAATGCGGGGAAACTTCGAAGGAAACTCTAGAGAAGCCCAAGTACAATCTTCCGCGTGCGGCAGAGGTTCGGCCGTGTGAACGGCCAAGTGATGCATTCTTGAAGGAGGCGGGAATTTATGATGACTTCTATTATTTGGCGGAGAATGCCGGCATTATCCCCTTCCTCCAAGATAAGTGTGACCAATACCTCCTACTCACTAATACCTTCGTGCAAAAATTTCACTTTCATTCTAGGAAGGATCCTCCCATGGTAGAATTTCACTTATATGATGAGCCTAAGGAAATGACACTATATGATTTTTGCAATGTTTGCAAAATACCTTATGATGGCCGCATCAGTGAGCCATGTCCTAGGGACATGGCAGATTTCATCGCTGACACTACTGTGGGGGAAGAGAGAGGAGTGTCAGAAGCTAGAGTTGCTAGTTTACATTTTCATGTTTTACATTACTATGCATTATTTGCCGGGAGATGTCTAACTGGTCGAGGGGAGAGTGGAACTCTCAGTTCACCTGACCTTGCTATTTTGCGCCACGCTTTATATTCTGATAGAACCTTTAGTTTGGGCGCTATAGTTGCTCGGTAGTTAAACACAAACCGTACGAAGGGTAGTATTTTTGGAGGTGTTTATGCCTCTCGCCTTGCTAAATATTTTGAGATACCTATTAGGCATGATGAGAAGGAGGAGATGTTGCTACCCACTAAATATTTAGATTATGCTAGCATGGTAGCACATGATTTTATTAACAACGATAAGCATAAGCGACTCCAGTACAACTTGGTATTCAGTCATGGTACTTGTGAGATTATTACTTTGCCTGCACCTTCTTTGTTCGATACTCGTTCAGGCAGGTACACTATTATGCTCGATGACCTTTATGCGTACTAGAGCTTAACGCAACCTCCAGCACCTGAGCTAGCACCAGTTCCTGATCCATATCAAGAGCATGTTTATCAGTGGGAGCCACAGGAGCTCGCCAACCAGTGGAACCCTCAGGACCCTCTGCAGTATCCAGGAGAGGGTTATTTCGAGTCGTGGACATAGACCAACTTAGGCCAAAAGCCTAAGCTTGGGGGAGTACGTATTTCTCACCGACATTACATTATTGTTCACACATTCATTCCAGTTGTCGGTGTTCATCCTTTTTCATTGTATAATCCATGTTAGTTTATTTTTCTTGCTTTCTTCTTGTGTGTTTGAAAAACTTTAATAAAATCCAAAAATATTTCTCGCTTCTTTTCAGTTTTTCTTTCTAGTATATTTAGTAGCAGTATTAAAAGAAAACCCAAAAAGATTTCCCGTTCTTCTTTTACTTGTTGGGAGCTTTCCCGTGTAAATAGTTTTTCTCGTTTCCGTTTTTACTTTCTTCAGAAAAACAAAAACTCCAAAAATATTTTAGTGTGTTTCTTTGAAATTCTTTTCTTTCTTTGGGTCGTAAGGAGAAGACCACAATGAAAATGTTGAGTGGCTCTCATATGCATTATTGTTGATCTAACAAAGAACCCATATTACCTTGTCTTCTCCTTTGAATAAATGTTTGCAGATTCCAGCTTAGTACAATGCATGTGCACTCTTATTATTATTCACATCGTTCGGTCGTGCAAGTGGCAATAATGACGATATTTGACAAAATGATTGAGATGAAGAAAAGCTGGTATGAACTCGACCTATTTTGTTTTTGTAAATATGATTAGCTCATCATTCCTGATTCAGCCCATTATGAATGAAACATGATTGCAATGACAATTACATATTATAGTTACTCATGCCATGCTTAATTAGCTAGGAGTGGATAGTGGTTTATCTTGTGTGCCAACATGCATTTAAATGGTTATGATGTAGTATGATAGGATGGTATCCTCCTTTGAATGATTCAAGTGGCTTGACTTGGCACATGTTCACTCATGTAGTTGAAATCAAAAACAACATAGCCTCCGCGATATTTATGTTCATGGTGATTTATATCCTACTCATGCTTGCATTCAATGTTGATTAATCTCAATGCATGTTTATGACCGTTGTCGCTCTCTAGTTGGTCGCTCCTCAATCTTTTTGCTAGCCTTCACTTGTACTAAGCGAGAATACTGCTTGTGCACCCACTTCCTTAAACCCAAAGTTGTTCCATATGAGTCCACCATATCTACCTATATGCGGTATTTACTTGTCGTTCCAAGTAAATTTGCATGTGCCAAACTCTAAACCTTCAAATAAATTTTTTTTTTGTATGCCCGAATCGCTCATGTAGCGACTGGGGGCTATCAGTATCTTCCATGCTAGGTGGGTTATTCTCACGATAAGTTTTTATTCGCTTGTCATTCACGAGAAAGTGGCTGGTAATTGGGATGCCCAGTTCCATGATCAAAATCAAAATCAAAATATAATAATGAAACAAAATTCCCCCAGGACTGTTGTTGGTATGGACGGTACCCGTGGATTCAGCTAGTCGACTCCAAAACTTTACCATTCTGTTTGGGAACCGCCTATAATGTGTCTAGCATGGAAGATAGTGAGATCTCTTGGTTGTTATGTTGACAATGAAAGCATACCGCTCAAAATTATATTCATCTCTATTTTAAAAGCTTCGAGCTCTGGCACCTCTGCAAATCCCTGCTTCCCTCTGCGAAGGGCCTATCTATTTACTTTTATTGTTGAGTCATCATCTTCTTATAAAAGCACTAGCTGGAGAGCACCACTGTCATTTATATGCCTTGTTTTTATTCAGTATTGAGTATGACTGTGACTAGATCTCTTTTCCCATGAATTACAAATGTCCAGTCAGTCCTTGATCTTCAGGGGTGCTCTGCATTTATGTTTTGCGGTCTCAGAAAGGGCTAGCGAGATACCATTATGTCATATTATATCATAATTGTTTTGAAACAAATGTTGTCATCCGAGATATCTTATTATTGCTCGCTAGTTGATTATGCCATTGATATGAGTAAATGTGAGACCTAAGTGTTATTGTGAATATGGTTAGTTCATAACCTTCGCTGAAAACCTGAACATTGGTTAGACATATTTGCAACAACAAGTCAAACAGAGTTTGTAAAAGTTTTTCTTTGCCATTTTCAGTTTGTCAACTGAATTGCTTGAGGACAAGCAATGGGTTAAGCTAGGGGGAGTTGATACGTCTCCATCGTATCTACTTTTCCAAACTCTTTTGCCCTTGTTTTGGACTCTAATTTGCATGATTTGAATGGAACTAACCCGGACTGACGTTGATTTCAGCAGAATTGCCATGGTGTTATTTTTGTGCAGAAATCAAAGTTCTCGGATTGACCTGAAAATTTACGGAGAATTTTTGTGGAATATATAAAAAATTCTGGCGGAAAAATATACCAGAGGGGGGCCACCCAGAGGCCACAAGCCCTGGGGGTGCGCCTACCCCCCAGGGCGCGCCTCCCAGGCTTGTGGGGCCCCTGGACCGTCTTCGACCCTAATTCCGATGCTATATATACCTATTCGCGGAGAAAAAAATCAGAGAGAAGAATTCATCGCGTTTTACGATACGGAGCCGCCGCAACCTCCTTCTTCATCGGGAGGGCTGGTCTGGAGTCCGTTCGGGGCTCCGGAGGGTGGAATCCGTCTCCATCATCATCATCAACCTTCCTCCATCACCAATTTCATGATGCTCACTGCCGGGAGTGAGTAATTCCTTCGTAGGCTTGCTAGACGGTGATGGGTTGGATGAGATTTATCATGTAATTGAGTTAGTTTTGTTAGGGTTTGATCCCTAGTATCCACTATGTTTTGAGATTGATGTTGCTATGACTTTGCTATGCTTAATGCTTGTCACTAGGGCCCGAGTGCCATGATTTCAGATCTGAACCTATTATGTTTTCATGAATATATTTGTGTTCTTGATCCTATCTTGCAAGTTGTAGAGACCTATTACGTGTTATGATCCGCATACCCCAAGGTGACAATAATTGGGATTCTTTTCGATGATTATCGTAGTTTGAGGGGTTCATGTATTCACTAAGTGCTAATGCTTTGTTCCGGTTCTCTATTAAAAGGAGGCCTTAATAACCCTTAGTATCCTTATGGACCCCGCTGTCACGGGAGGGTAGGACAAAAGATGTCATGCAAGTTCTTTTCCATAAGCACGTATGACTATATATGGAATACATGCCAACATTATATTGATGAATTGGAGCTAGTTCCGTGTCACCCTAGGTTATGACTGCTACATGATGAATATTATCCAACACAATTTATCCATCGCTGATTCAATGCCTACGAGCTTTTCACATATTGATCTTTGCTAAGTTACTTTTGTTGTTGTTGTTGTTACAATCACTACAAAACTGCTATTGTTACTTTTGTCACTGTTACCGTTACTATCATATCACTTTGCTACTAAATACTTTGCTGCAGATATTAAGTCTTTCCGATGTGGTTGAATTGACAACTCAACTGCTAATACTCATGAATATTCTTTGGCTCCCCTTGTGTCGAATCAATAAATTTGGGTTGAATACTCTACCCTCGAAAAAATTTGCGAGCCCCTATACTTGTGGGTTATCATGTTGCCACTGCGAACGTAAACAAACTCATAGCTGAAATCCGAGCCGAAACTCTGGTGGATCGTTCATTGGTCAACAGAGTTCTCAGCATAACATCAAGAGAGGTGACGAAGTCACATTTATACGACATAAAGCAGTGTATAGCAACAAGGCCATGGAACCAGCGAGAAGCTGAAGCGCCATGTATTGCAACACAAATTTTGGCATAATCTCATTCACTGTTCAAATAAGTTCCTTTGGACAACTTTATTCACAAGGGTTATTGCTTCTATTATATCAAACACCATGGGGTTAAGCTACTCCATCACTCCTTCATTTAAAAAATTTCTAACAAGTGTCAAACTTTTTATTCAACCATCATTCCCCTTTTTTGTAAAAGTAGAGATTGCGGAAATGTCTTTCAGAGGATCACAAGATTGTTCCCAAGCTAAGCAAAAAAACTTGAACAAAGTGCATAAAACATTAACTTGGCAATATGGGGCCTAACTTGAGCAAGTGATTCCCTTATACAAATACAGAGCAATCATACTTAAGCAAGCATATCAAACAGTGGGACACATGATTGCGTAGTATTCATTAGATGAAGATCACTGCACAAAACTCTACACATGCAAAAGTAACTTCCCCAAGCTTAGAACTTTGCAAGAACTAGTCTCAAGAAAATTATGAAAAGAGAAAGTGCAGTTTATTAAAGGAGAGTATAGAAAGTGGTTACCTCCCCAAGCTTAAATGTAAGCAAGGGTAATAAAACTTTTTACCAATGAGGTGCAAATAACCTCTCCTTCAATGGTCATGGACCTATGGTTCATCAAACGTTTTTAATATGGTCCGGTAAGACCGAGAACTTACAGTTAAAGATTGTGTTGAGTCGAAGTGACCGAGTGGCTTGTGAGGGTTTTCATACGATTGGCACCATCCCGCACGTGTCACCACACTAGGTCCAAACCTTTGCGAAAATGAACACAAGATAAAAAGAACACACGGTTCGGTATATGAACGTAGTCCGTATACCCAACCGGGCAAAGGAAATAAAAGAAAACATTAAGAACTGCAAAGTTTATTGGCTGGGAGGCTTCAAAGGTGAATAATATACATTAAAGTGCAAACAGATGATTAAAATATAACCCGCTGACCTCGGAGCGAAGAAATAAACAAATTGGGCGTTATCTTGCCTCGGTTTGAGCACACGTATGACCGCTTGTGGTCGTATGGTCCGCCATCTTTTACTCTGTTGTGGTATCCAACATCAGCACCAGGTCATACGAGGGCGCGGACGAGCATTCGCACTCATACCGAACACCGTATTGCACTATGGATCTTTAGCCGCTTCTGCTCGAGCTTCATATGAGTGCTCATACGAGCACGCGCGCTCATATGGGACACCGTCATTTGCTTTGTTGCCTCTGGATGTTTTTGTTGGCGCCTCCCTCGCCAGATACGACTGAGCATACAATCGTAGGTGGTCGTATAAAATGGCATATTTTCTTTTGTTTCGTCTGAAACTTTGTTTTCTTTGGAAATTCCTACGGGGTTAGTTCCAACACTTGTACTAGGCAAATATTAAGAAGAATCAATAGTGCAATTGTACCACATATAAAATTTTGAGTAGAGGAAAAAATTTCACCTAATGAAGACTTAACCCAAACAACTTTAATAACAAGTCATGCATAGTGCCAATGCAAACATAGGAATGCAAACTAAACTATAAAGACTCAAAACTAAGAAAAACTCCTACTTACTTCTGGGCTGCCTCCCGGTAGCACTTTCTTTAGAGCCATATAGCTAGGCTTCGATGCTCCATATATCCACCCAGACCCCAAGGGATATCGACCCGGTGTGTGGGCGGACTTGCCTCCGACCATTGTTTGGAGCATCTCATAGCAAAGTGTGGTCGGAGTCGTACCCTCTTGTGGTGCATCGGCATCATGTAAGTGAAGAGGTCGTCGCTCTCAAGCAATAACTGATGCACCGGACTAGGAAGACATGTCTCCATGTACTTCTTCAATGCAAGGGTTAAAGACTTATGAATAAATTTTAATATGTCACTTGGCTACCATTGTAGGGGAACACTTCATAAAATTCTTCCTTTGGAGTGCATACTTCAACACTCCTTAATGGTTTCCCCTGCATAAGAAGATAGTTCAAAGAAGCGTAGTTGGACATTAGTGTAGATAAATCAAGAGTATTTCCTTCCTCTAGTTTGTCACTATGTATCACACTAGGCTCCTAAAAAAAGATGCCTAGCGATTCATGATCATTATCACCCTCACTTGGAGGATGACTTTCATGCACATAAAATTCATTAGCATCAAGTTCATTCAAACTAGAATTATCATACTCTGATTCTGGCATCTCAAAGAGTTTGCATAAATGGGGGTTACGAAACAATTCTTTTATCGTGCACCCCATTTCTTCTTGTTGTTGTTGTTCTTCTTCTTCTTCTTCTTGTAACACATCATAATCGTAAAGATATTCACCACAATAATTTACTATGATGGTCACTGCACGATACATCTCAGTAAGTATGGCACTCTTTTCATTGGCTTGAACATGTTTAATTTCATTAAGTAACATCCAAGCACTTGCGCATAAAACATATTTTAATATTTCCTCAGTGTCTTCGATCTCACAACCATTATTGTAAGATGGAATGATCTCATCATGACAATCTGCACACTGGAATTCAAGGTGGATCTTACCATTGCAACTTCTGCAAAAAACTTGATCTGAGGAACATAACATAAATGCACATTTATCCAACAACTTTATTAATTTACTCATATCCATAGTAGCTATACTTTCATCACAGAGCACTTCAAATAATTGCAAGAAGTCACTATAAAAATTAATAGTTGTGAGAAGGCAGTCAAACCGTTCATCTTCCTCTTCCTTGCTAGATTCTTCCTATGAGCTCACTTCTTCGTGTGTATCATCTTGTGCCTTTTTATTACCGGAAAGATATTCTTGGCAATAATAATTTATGGTATCCAAAAAACCGTACATCCAGTCAAGAATTTCATCCTTCCTTCGAGCTTGAACAACTTTGATCTCTGCAGATAATTTCCATGCACTTGTGGTCAACACATACAGTATGATTTCCTTCGTGGCATTCACCTTACTACTATTGTAGTGTGCTGATAATCCCCAAGTGATGCGGAGCATCCTACGGACATCACCATGTCAAGAGTCCATTTGGCAAGTGACACGTGCGACATCTACTTCACGTACACAAAGGTGAATCATCTCCTTTACACGTGTTCACTTGACCCCTTCGAGGATGGTATACTACTTGACACTTCTCCCGTGTGCATGCATAGGTATTGTCGGAGCTTCACGGGTGTCGAGGAGGAGTGCAAGCGCCAAGGAATGACTACACCGTCCACGGGGGAAGCGTGGAAGAGAAGACGGAAGAAAGGAGAAGAAGACGGAGCGGCTGCTGGAGCCAGGCCGGACATCCGGACCTCCGTCCGGATCATCCGGACCTCCGTCCGGATCATCCGGGCTCAGCCGGATCATCCGGGTCCCCTTCCGGATCATCCGGATAATTGCGTCCAAAGACACCCGAAGCTTGCAGAATCCCCTCGGCGAAGCCGGATCATCCGGACGAGGACCCGGATCATCCGGACGATGCCCGCATCATCCGGACCCCCATCCGGATCATCCGGCCTTGCCTGTGCGCATGACTTGGGTCGAGGCCCGTGTACCCACTTCGCCCCCTCACTTACCCCTTTGTGGCTTGGACTATAAATAGGCCTCCTCCACCTCCTTTCTAGGGTTAGCAAAGTGATAGCTCATTTGTAGGTGAGCTTTGCTCCTTGTACCCTCCTCCTCTTGAGAGAGAGAGAGAGAGAGACTACCACTCCCATGGAGTTCAAGGCCTCCATGTGAGAAGATCCTGCGGGATATCATCAAGGCCCCTCACGGAAAGATCCATCTAGGATATCATCAAGACCGCCTCATGGAGACGAACTTTACCTTGTATCTTTCCCTTTGTTGTTCATGTACCTTGTGGATCTTGTGTGTTTGATTGTCTAGTGGATGTGTGATTGGACTTGTTCTTGCGTGTTCCTCTCGTTTTCCCTCGTGTTCCCTCTCGTGTTCTTCGTGTTCTTGGTGGGATCCCCTCCATTTCGTGAAAGATCAGCCCCTAGGGTTCCACCCTACATCATCTTGGATCAGAGCAAGGTTGGTCACGAATTTGGATCCCCTACCCCTCTTTTTCTAGCCTAATTTTGTTGTGTTCTTCCCCAATTTCGAAAATCACCACCAAAAATAGCCTCGATTTTTTTTTGTGATTTGTTGGTTTTGTTGATTTTGATCCATGGATTTGCTGTGTTTCGAGTGGATCTAGCTTCCCCACCATTTTCCCCACCTTCCATCCACAAAATCTCATCAATTTTGCCACCAAAATCATCCATTTCCGCCCAAAAATTCGTCCCCAAGAGGAAATCCCAAGCAGAGTTGACCTGCCCGGATCATCCGGACTCCGCCATCCGGATCATCCGGACTCCGCCCGGATCAGCTGGACCCTCTCCCGGACGTCCGGATAACCTATACACCCAAATACCCAAACCAGAGTTGGCGAACCCGGATCATCCGGAAGTACTCCTGGATCATCCGGACCTGACCCGGATCAGCCGGACCTCCTCCCGGATGTCCGGGTAACCCTGAAACTGACCCAGCTGAATTTTTGTTTTGGCCATAACTAATTCATCCGGAGTCCGATTTTGACGTTCTTTAGCTCGTTTTGAAGCTATTGACATCCCCTTCCCACAAAAATACCTCCAACATCATTTGACTCCATCAAAGTTTTGAAACTTTGGCATCTTTGCCTAGGCCTTCACTACATCATCCGCATTACCACCACTGACTTCCACAACCTAATCCATTTTGTTCCCCATCGCATTTGTGGTTGTTTGAGTTGTGATTTGAGTCTCCTAAGGTGTTTTGGCTACTTAGGGATGGTTGCTTCTTCATCAACCACCACCACTTCCGCATAACCTTGCCCACCATATATTTCCGCCACCCCAACCTAACCAAATTTTGTTTGAACTTGTTTGAGTTGTGGTTTGTGTCTCCTAAGGTGTTTCGGCTACTTAGGGACAATCACTTCAACTTCGACTCGCATAACCCATCATTGCACTTCCGCAATCCCTTTGAGCTTCCACAAAACCACCACCGCATTCCGCTACCACCATTTGACATTTGCCCTTGAGATTTTGAGTTCGCGGTTTTTTCCCGTTTCCTAAGGTGTTTCGACTAATTAGGAACGGTTCGACATCGAGAACACTGCCACTCATCATCGCCACGAGGTCGTCATCGACTTTGACCACTTCACCATCATCCGTCCGTGGCTTACAAATGACAAACCATTAACGGTAACCTCTATATCATCTTGGTATCGTGGTATCCCGTCATTGTACATTCTTGCCATTGCATTGATAACCCCTAGCCCATTTTGCGTCACTTTCGTATCGAGACTAGCCATTGAGTATTGCCGGCAATGTTACTTGTGCACATTAGTGATCCGTACCTTCCATTGCATAAATACCATATCATCTTGGCATCCTCATCTTTGTATCATCATATCATCTCTTGTGTCACAAGATTGTTCGCGCATATACACAATTGCTATCTTGGTTTGTGCATCATGGCCATATAAAAAAAGAATAAGCTTTTAAGCAAAGAGAAAAACAAAGAGCTTGTAAGCAATAGCCATAGCATCGCACATTGCATATCATACTACCATATTGATCATCTTGGATCACCGTGTGCGAAACACCGGGAACATCATACATAATAGCATACTTGGGATAGAAAATTGATGCATTTTGCATCTTATAGGTTGTGCACAAGTGTTGTATCCGCCTATTGAGCAATCATGCTAGCGTCTCACTTGAGTTGTGCAACACGAGCGTTTTTCGTGGATTCCACATTTTGTGCTCATTCCTTGGTTGCACGACCCCATTTATCTATCCGTGTGTGTGTTTCCATGTGCCATTCATTGCTATTGGTCTACTTGTTGCACTTGTGAATTTGTGAATCTCTTTCAACATTATTGACTCTTGCTAACATTTTGCATCAAATTTTTGTGCCACTATCCTCACCAAGCTACTCCATAAGCTTTACTTTGTAGGTGTGAGTGAGCAAGTGATGAGGACATCAATACCATTGTTACACCCACAGCCCCTGCTTCTATACATACTGGACCAATTACTAGAGCTCGCGCACGTCAATTAAAATATCAGGTACTTTCGTTTCTTGGTAATGATTCTAAAGTTCATGAGAATATGATGCTGCCTAAATTGGATACATTTGTTTTGCTTACAAATGAAGGGCCTAGCTTGGACAAGAAAGAGGAACCTTGGAGCAAGTTCAAGCATGGAGATGATGGCATGCACAAGGGGAACAAGAACGGAGTTACAAGTGATGATTTCAGGACTTTGAAGCCACCATAATGAGTGCAGGAAGCCTTGGACGAAATATACAAGATGTCACTTCATAAATTTCGTCCAGAGGCTATTATAGGCGCTGCGTCACCTTATTATTGGGCCAGGCCCATGTAATTTCGAAATACTTGAGTATAGGCTGTTTTTAGAGTCCGTATGTGTGGGGAAACAAGAGATAGGGTTGGTTTCGGACCCCTCCTTCAAGGGCCACGAAATCCCCTCCTCTTCCTCCATATATACAGCCCTTAGGGCACCGTTTAGACTTTGGGTTTTGTTTAGATTAAAAGTTCGCCATAGCTGCAACTTCGCGTACTTCGTTTGTGTTCAACGACCAGACCAAGACGTCACAGAACCCCACCTTGATCAATAAAGCTTTCATCTTATATTCGCAATATCCAGATTGCAAATCTTAGTTTCTTGCTTGTTGTTCGTTTGCTTGCAGGAGATAGACCCTCGTGGTCAGGTTGATTGTGCTCCGGCGTGGTCAATAACCTCTCGGAGTTGGTTTAGCGATTGCTAAGGCGCAACGTCCTCGCACGTTCGTAGTCGGATCGTCAAAGTCTACTCCACCAAAAACGATAGCTATCATCTCATCGAAAGATCGGGACACCCTCGCCTCTTTGTGGTGATCGGCAACCTTTGTAGTCAAAACTCTCAGAACTTGGACAGAGCGATTGCCAGGTGGTGTCAAACGCACGATGTAGATGTATGTGGAGCTGGGAAGGCTTATGATATGGTAGCAAAAAGGGTCAGCAATAATCAATTCAGAGATGCAATGTTGAATAAACTCTCAACGACGGTACTGTGCTGGTCCTAGGCTAGACCGTGCTAGAGACGCGAGCCTAGAACACTAACAAAAATCACGGCGCTGCACGTAAACAAGGGAGGAGCACACTCTGAATTTTTTTCTTTTTTTTTTTGCACTTTTTTTTCCTCTTTTTTTTTTTGCTCCGCAACAATTTTTTTTCGAAAAAGTCTACAAATGGTCTAAAAACTGCCTAGCCAGAATTTTCCAGACTTAGTTTTTTTTTTTGAAACTGGAACTATTTTTCTTCTACGGGTAGCACGAAAATTGGGGAATCCGACTTGTTCACGACTCGTAGTATCGCGTGATCTGGAACTCTAAAATAAAGGAATAAATACTGGACTCGGACTAGGACTGGTGGCAGAGATGAATCTGGTGGAACTCGGACTGGTGATGGTATATGACGGTAGTATATGTGGGCTCGGATTGGTGGTGGTATATGGACTCGGATCAGTGGTGGTATATGGACTCGGATCGGTGGTGGTATATGGACTCAGAGAAATAGCAGATAAGCTGTGGTGGTATATGGTAGGGGCGATGATGATGGTGCGGCGGCGGCGTGACAACTTGTGAACAGAACTCGAAACTCTAAAGAACTAGACGCTAAGACCAGCAACTTGACACGACGATGCAACCGCAAATTCAACAAAGCAAAAACCCTAAAAAGATTATGCAAAGGCTCAGATTGGTTCGGATATGATGAACTAACCCTAATTTTTTTTGTGGCTTTTTTTTTGGACAATACGTAAGAAAATAAATCTAATCTAGGGAAAACTGGAAATTCTCACCGAGCAACCTGAAAACTGATACCACTTGATAGAGGCGAGGGTGTCCCGATCTTTCGATGAGATGGTAACTATCGATTTGGTGGAGCCGACTTTGATGATCCGACTACAAACGTGCACGACGTTGCGCCTTAGCAATCGCTAAACCAATCTCCTGAGGTTACTGACGATGCTGGAAGCACGATCAACCTGACCACGAAGGTCTATTCCTGCACGCAATCGAAGAACAAGCAAGAATATGATAATGCAATCTGAATATTGCGAATATAGATGAAGTATTGATAATGGTGGGGATCCGAAAGCGGTCTTGGTCTGGTCGTTGGACACAAACGAAGTACACGAAGTTGCAATGGCTAACTTTTAACTAAACAAATCCCAAAGTCTAAACGGTGCCCTAAGGGCTGTATATATGGAGGAAGAAGAGGGGATTTCGTGGCCCTTGAAGGAGGGGTCCGAAACCAACCCTATCTCTTGTTTCCCCACACATACGGACTCTAAAAACAGCCTATACTCAAGTATTTCGAAATTACATGGGCCTGGCCCAATAATAAGGTGACGCAGCACCTATAATAGCCTCTGGACGAAATTTATGAAGTGACATCTTGTATATTTCGTCCAAGGCTTCCTGCACTCATTATGGTGGCTTCAAAGTCCTGAAATCATCACTTGTAACTCCGTTCTTGTTCCCTTGTGCATGCCATCATCTCCATGCTTGAACTTGCTCCAAGGTTCCTCTTTCTTGTCCAAGCTAGGCCCTTCATTTGTAAGCAAAACAAATGTATCCAATTTAGGCAGCATCATATTCTCATGAACTTTAGAATCATTACCAAGAAACGAAAGTACCTGATATTTTAATTGACGTGCGCGAGCTCTAGTAATTGGTCCAGTATGTATAGAAGCAGGGGCTGTGGGTGTAACAATGGTATTGATGTCCTCATCAATGTAGATGTATGTGGAGCTGGGAAGGCTTATGATATGGTAGCAAAAAGGGTCAGCAATAATCAATTCAGAGATGCAATGTTGAATAAACTCTCAACGACGGTACTGTGCTGGTCCTAGGCTAGACCGTGCTAGAGACGCGAGCCTAGAACACTAAC
Organism: Thinopyrum elongatum; assembly: GCA_011799875.1. NCBI lineage: Eukaryota > Viridiplantae > Streptophyta > Magnoliopsida > Poales > Poaceae > Thinopyrum > Thinopyrum elongatum. The sequence goes on along the minus strand of JAAAXO010000298.1, from coordinate 21,374 downwards.
AAAAATCACGGCGCTGCACGTAAACAAGGGAGGAGCACACTCTGAAATTTTTTTCTTTTTTTTTTGCACTTTTTTTTTCCTCTTTTTTTTTTTGCTCCGCAACATTTTTTTTTTGAAAAAGTCTACAAATGGTCTAAAAACTGCCTAGCCAGAATTTTCCAGACTTAGTTTTTTTTTTGAAACTGGAACTATTTTTCTTCTACGGGTAGCACGAAAATTGGGGAATCCGACTTGTTCACGACTCGTAGTATCGCGTGATCTGGAACTCTAAAATAAAGGAATAAATACTAGACTCGGACTAGGACTGGTGGCAGAGATGAATCTGGTGGAACTCGGACTGGTGATGGTATATGACGGTAGTATATGTGGGCTCGGATTGGTGGTGGTATATGGACTCGGATCGGTGGTGGTATATGGACTCGGATCGGTGGTGGTATATGGACTCAGAGAAATAGCAGATAAGCTGTGGTGGTATATGGTAGGGGCGATGATGATGGTGCGGCGGCGGCGTGACAACTTGTGAACAGAACTCGAAACTCTAAAGAACTAGACGCTAAGACCAGCAACTTGACACGACGATGCAACCGCAAATTCAACAAAGCAAAAACCCTAAAAAGATTATGCAAAGGCTCAGATTGGTTCGGATATGATGAACTAACCCTAAATTTTTTTTTTTTGGCTTTTTCCTGGACTGTAGGTATGAAGAACAGACTCGATCTAAACTACGAAAAACTATAAATCTCACCGAGCAACCTGGGAATCTGATACCACTTGATAGAGGCGAGGGTGCCCCGATCTTTCGATGAGATGATAGCTATCATTTTTGGTGGAGTAGACTTTGACGATCCGACTACGAACGTGCGAGGACGTCGCGCCTTAGCAATCGCTAAACCAACTCCGAGAGGTTATTGACCACGCCGGAGCACAATCAACCTGACCACGAGGGTCTATCTCCTGCAAGCAAACGAAGAACAAGCAAGAAACTAAGATTTGCAATCTGGATATTGCAAATATAAGATGAAAGCTTTATTGATCAAGGTGGGGTTCTGTGACATCTTGGTCTGGTCGTTGAACACAAACGAAGTACGCGAAGTTGCAGCTATGGCGAACTTTTAATCTAAACAAAACCCAAAGTCTAAACGGTGCCCTAAGGGCTGTATATATGGAGGAAGAGGAGGGGATTTCGTGGCCCTTGAAGGAGGGGTCCGAAACCAACCCTATCTCTTGTTTCCCCACACATACGGACTCTAAAAACAGCCTATACTCAAGTATTTCGAAATTACATGGGCCTGGCCCAATAATAAGGTGACGCAGCGCCTATAATAGCCTCTGGACGAAATTTATGAAGTGACATCTTGTATATTTCGTCCAAGGCTTCCTGCACTCATTATGGTGGCTTCAAAGTCCTGAAATCATCACTTGTAACTCCGTTCTTGTTCCCCTTGTGCATGCCATCATCTCCATGCTTGAACTTGCTCCAAGGTTCCTCTTTCTTGTCCAAGCTAGGCCCTTCATTTGTAAGCAAAACAAATGTATCCAATTTAGGCAGCATCATATTCTCATGAACTTTAGAATCATTACCAAGAAACGAAAGTACCTGATATTTTAATTGGCGTGCGCGAGCTCTAGTAATTGGTCCAGTATGTATAGAAGCAGGGGCTGTGGGTGTAACAATGGTATTGATGTCCTCATCAACAGCTACATGATAAATTTCAGCAAATGATGAGTGGACAGGTGCAAGATGTGCTAAACAGATTTGAAGAGGCCATGGAGAAGATAGATGGAATTGAGAAGACATTCGAAACAAAGCTCGATAACAAGTTTAATGAATTGCTCGCGCGTCTTCCACAACCACCGCCCGCTGCACCTGTCGCACCTCTATAACAACAACAACGTCGCCTTCCAAATCAAGTGGGACGAGCACAGCGCGTTCCCCTTGAGCCTGGTCAAACTTCTGGTGCCGCTGCACCTACTGTTGATGCTTCTATGGCTCCTGTTGCCGCTGAGGAGGACGATTATGCGGGCGATTACGAGGATGAGGTTGATCAAAAACAGAACTACGTACCAGCACCAGGTCATCCACATGCCAATAATCGCAATGGTAGGGCTGCATTACCACCTCAGGTACGAGATCATGACCATATTCCTAAACTGAAATTGAATATTCCACCATTTGAGGGTAGATATGTTCCTGGTATATATCTTACTTGGGAGTTAGAAACTGAACAACGTTTTACATGTTTACAATATCCCGAGGAGAGACGTGTTGCTGCTGCTGTTTGTGCTTTTACTAGTTTTGCATGTGTATGGTGGTCTGAACATTGTAGATTATATCCTATTCCAGCTACGTGGGCTGTAGGTATGAAGAACAGACCCTCGTGGTTTCAGATTGCAAATCTTAGTTTCGCAATATCCAGATTGCAAATAAAGCTTTCATCTTATATTCGCAATATCCAGATTGCAAATCTTAGTTTCTTGCTTGTTCTTCGTTTGCTTGCAGGAGATAGACCCTCGTGGTCAGGTTGATTGTGCTCCGGCGTGGTCAATAACCTCTCGGAGTTGGTTTAGCGATTGCTAAGGCGCGACGTCCTCGCACGTTCGTAGTCGGATCGTCAAAGTCTACTCCACCAAAAATGATAGCTATCATCTCATCGAAAGATCGGGAGACCCTCGCCTCTATCAAGTGGTATCAGATTCCCAGGTTGCTCGGTGAGATTTACAGTTTTTCGTAGTTTAGATCGAGTCTGTTCTTCATACATACAGTCCAGGAAAAAGCCAAAAAAAAATTTAGGGTTAGTTCATCATATCCGAACCAATCTGAGCCTTTGCATAATCTTTTTACGGTTTTTGCTTTGTTGAATTTGCGGTTGCATCGTCGTGTCAAGTTGCTGGTCTTAGCGTCTAGTTCTTTAGAGTTTCGAGTTCTGTTCACAAGTTGTCACGCCGCCGCCGCACCATCATCATCGCCCCAACCATATACCACCACAGCTTATCTGCTATTTCTCTGAGTCCATATACCACCACCGATCCGAGTCCATATACCACCACCGATCCGAGTCCATATACCACCACCAATCCGAGCCCACATATACTACCGTCATATACCATCACCAGTCCGAGTTCCACCAGATTCATCTCTGCCACCAGTCCTAGTCCGAGTCCAGTATTTATTCCTTTATTTTAGAGTTCCAGATCACGCGATACTACGAGTCGTGAACAAGTCGGATTCCCCAATTTTCGTGCTACCCGTAGAAGAAAAATAGTTCCAGTTCCAAAAAAAAAACTAAGTCTGGAAAATTCTGGCTAGGCAGTTTTTAGACCATTTGTAGACTTTTTCGAAAAAAAATTGTTGCGGAGCAAAAAAAAAAAAAAGAGGAAAAAAAAAGTGCAAAAAAAAAAAGAAAAAAATTCAGAGTGTGCTCCTCCCTTGTTTACGTGCAGCGCCGTGATTTTTGTTAGTGTTCTAGGCTCGCGTCTCTAGCACTGTCTAGCCTAGGACCAGCACAGTACCGTCGTTGAGAGTTTATTCAACATTGCATCTCTGAATTGATTATTGCTGACCCTTTTTGCTACCATATCATAAGCCTTCCCAGCTCCACATACATCTACATCGTGTGTTTGACACCACCTGGCAATCGCTCTGTCCAAGCTCTAAGAGTTTTGACTACAAAGGTTGCCGATCACCACCTGCTGCTGGGTAAGAACTGGTAAGAATTTGAGATTTGCTTGACGGATTTGTGACACCACACCACACCACCACCACTTTCTAGTAGTCTGTAGGATCATATTCTTGTGTGTTTCTATTGCTGCTAACCATGGCAGGATCACAAGCCGACGAGATTGACTGGGAGAACATGACGAACAAGGAGTTGCATGATAAATTTCAGCAAATGATGAGTGGCCAGGTGGGAGATGTGCTAAACAGATTTGAAGAGGCCATGGAGAAGATAGATGGCATGGAGAATCGTTCGAGACAAAGCTGGATAACAAGTTTAATGAATTGCTCACGCGTCTTCCCCAACCACCACCGGCTGCACCTGTCGCACCTCTGCAACGACAACAACAACGCCCCCTTCCAAATCAGTTCGGACGAGCGAAGCGTGTTCCTCTTGAGGATGGCCAAACTTCTGGTGCTGCTGTACCTACTGTTGATGCTTCTTTGGCTTCTGCTCCTGCTGCTGCTGGTGCCGAGGAGGAGGATGATTACGCGGGCGATTATGAGGATGAGGTTGATCAAAATCATAACTACGTGCAACCACCAGCACCAGGTCGTCCACATGCAAATAATCGCAATGGTAGGTCTGCACCACCACTTCAGGTACGAGATCATGACCATCTTCCTAAATTAAAATTGAATATTCCACCATTCGAGGGTAGATATGTTCCTGATATATATCTTACTTGGGAGTTAGAAATTGAACAACGTTTTACATGTTTACAATATCCCGAGGAACGACGTGTTGCTGCTGCTGTTTGTGCTTTCACTAGTTTTGCATGTGTATGGTGGTATGAACATTGTAGATTATATCCTATTCCAGCTACGTGGGCTGCTTTGAAAACTGCTATGCGTACTCGTTGGGTTCCACCATATTATCAACGTGAATTACTTCAAAAATTGCAGCGCTTAAGACAAGGAAAAAATTCTGTAGAAGAATATTATCAGGAATTACAAACTGGCATGATTAGATGTGGTATTGTTGAGGAGAATGAAGCTATGCTTGCACGTTTCATGGGTGGATTAAATAGAGAGATTCAGACCATTCTAGAGTATAAGGAGTATAATAATATCACTCGTTTATTCCATCTTGCTTGTAAAGCTGAACGTGAAGTGCAGGATCGACAGGCATTGGCGCGAACTAATTTTTCTGCAGGTCGATCTTCATCATGGACACCGCGTGCCTCCTCTACTCCCCCACGTCCAACTGCGGCACCACTGACTTCAGCCGCCAATTCCAACCGAGATATAAGAAAACAGGCACCACCACCACCATCTGCCAAGAGTACACCTTCTGGGCCTGCCCAGAGCTCTTCTTCATCTATGGCATCAACAGGGCACACACATGATATTATTTGTCGTCGTTGTAAGGGAAGAGGTCATTATGCGAGAGAATGCCAATCTCCGCGTGTTATGATTGCTACTCAGGATGGTGGGTATGAGTCCGCTAGTGACTATGATGAGGAGACTTTGGCTCTTATTACAAGTGAAGAACACGGTGGAGATGATTCTGATCATGAGACGCAATACATGGCTCCTGAAGACGCTGACAGGTATGAATGTTTAGTTGCTCAACGTGTTTTGAGTGTGCAGGTCACACAAGCTGAGCAAAATCAGAGGCATAATTTATTCCATACAAAGGGAGTTGTGAAGGAACGTTCTGTTCGCGTCATCATAGATGGAGGGAGCTGCAACAACTTGGCTAGCATGGAGATGGTGGAGAAGCTATCTCTCACCACAAGACCACATCCACATCCTTACTATATCCAATGGTTCAACAACAGCGGCAAGGTTAAGGTAACACGTACTGTTCGTGTGCATTTTAGTATCTCTACATATGCTGATTATGTTGATTGTGATGTGGTACCCACGCAAGCATGTTCATTATTACTTGGTAGACCATGGCAATTTGATAAAAATTCTGTACACCATGGTAGAAACAATCAGTATACTCTTGTTCATAAGGATAAACATATTACTTTGCTTCCTATGACTCCTGATTCTATTTTGAAAGATGATATTAATAGAGCTAGTAAAGCAAAACAGGAGAAAAATAAGAGTGAAAATCAGATTGTGGCAAAAGAATTTGAGCAACAAATGAAGCCTAAGAATAACAAGAAAATGTGGACCATCAGCACGTGGCATTAGCTTTGATTTGCGCAAATCAGGAAATCTATCCTTACGCAAATGTAACCAAACAAGATCTCCAGGTGCAAACACAACATGTTTTCTACCCTTATCTCCAGCAAGTTTATATTTAGCATTCATACGCTCAATGTTCTCCTTAGTTAACTCATGCATTTTTAAGATCAATTCACCACGTTGTTTAGCATCAAAATTAACCTTCTCCGAAGATGGAAGAGGCAACAAATCAATTGGTGCACGAGGAAGGAAACCATACACAATTTCAAAAGGACACATCTTAGTAGTAGAATGCAATGAACGATTATAAGCAAATTCAATATGAGGCAAGCATTCTTCCCACATTTTCTTGTTATTCTTCAAAACAGCCCTAAGCATAGTAGACAATGTTCTATTGACTACTTCAGTTTGTCCATCAGTTTGGGGGAGACATGTAGTACTAAAAAGCAGTTTAGTCCCCAACTTAGCCCATAAACATCTCCAAAAGTGGCTAAGAAATTTAGTATCACGATCTGAAACAATAGTATTTGGCACACCATGCAAGCGTATAATTTCACGAAAGAACAAATCAGCAACATTAACAGCATCATCGCTTTTATGACATGGTATAAAGTGTGCCATTTTCGAGAACCTATCCACGACAACAAATATGCTATCCCTCCCCTTCTTTGTTCGAGGTAAACCTAAAACAAAGTCCATAGATATATCCTCCCAAGGAACACTAGGTACAGGCAAAGGCATATATAAACCATGAGGATTGAGTCGTGACTTAGCTTTTTGACAGGTAGTGCAGCGAGCAACAAAACGCTCAACATCCCGTCTCATCTTTGGCCAAAAGAAATGTGTAGCAAGTATATCCTCCGTCTTCTTCACGCCAAAGTGTCCCATTAATCCTCCTCCATGCGCCTCCTGCAACAACAAAAGACGAACATAGCTAGCTGGAATGCATAGCTTGTTAGCACGAAACACAAATCCATCGTTAACGACGAACTTGTTCCATGTTCTCCCTTCCTTACAATTCTGCAATACATCTTTAAATTCAGCATCATGCACATATTGGTCTTTGATGGTCTCCAAACCAAATATTTTAAAGTCAAGTTGTGAAAGCATAGTATAACGACGAGACAATGCATCAGCAATAACATTTTCTTTACCCTTCTTGTGTTTAATGACATAAGGGAAAGTCTCAATAAATTCAACCCATTTAGCATGTCTACGGTTCAGTTTTGCTTGACTTTTAATGTGTTTCAAAGATTCATGATCAGAATGTATAACAAATTCTTTGGGCCATAAATAATGTTGCCATGTTTCTAAGGTCCGAACAAGAGCATATAATTCTTTATCATAAGTAGAATAGTTCAGACTAGGCCCACTCAATTTTTCAGAAAAGTATGCAACAGGTTTGCCATCTTGTAATAAAACACCTCCTAATCCAATTCCACTAGCATCACATTCAAGCTCAAAAGTCTTATTAAAATCAGGAAGTTGGAGCAAAGGAGCATGTGTCAACTTATCTTTCAATACCGTGAAGGCTTCTTCCTGTGAGGTACCCCAAACAAAAGGCACATCCTTCTTTGTAAGCTCATTGAGAGGTGCAGCAATGGTGCTGAAATCTCTCACAAAACGCCTATAGAAACCAGCGAGTCCAAGAAAACTCCTCACTTGAGTGACTGTTTTGGGCTGTGGCCAACTCTCAATAGCTTCAATCTTGGCTTTATCAACTTCAATTCCCTGTGGAGTAACAACATAGCCAAGAAAAGATACTCGGTCGGTGCAAAAGGTGCACTTCCCAAGGTTACCAAACAAACGTGCTGAATTGATCTTAAAAATGCATGAGTTAACTAAGGAGAACATTGAGCGTATGAATGCTAAATATAAACTTGCTGGAGATAAGGGTAGAAAACATGTTGTGTTTGCACCTGGAGATCTTGTTTGGTTACATTTGCGTAAGGATAGATTTCCTGATTTGCGCAAATCAAAGCTAATGCCACGTGCTGATGGTCCTTTTAAGGTGTTAGAGAAAATAAATGATAATGCATATAAACTTGAGCTGCCTGCAGATTTTGGGGTTAGTCCCACTTTTAACATTGCAGATCTGAAGCCTTATTTGGGTGAGGAAGATGAGCTTCCGCCGAGGACGACTTCATTTCAAGAAGGGGAGGATGATGAGGACATCAATACCATTGTTACACCCACAGCCCCTGCTTCTATACATACTGGACCAATTACTAGAGCTCGCGCACGCCAATTAAAATATCAGGTACTTTCGTTTCTTGGTAATGATTCTAAAGTTCATGAGAATATGATGCTGCCTAAATTGGATACATTTGTTTTGCTTACAAATGAAGGGCCTAGCTTGGACAAGAAAGAGGAACCTTGGAGCAAGTTCAAGCATGGAGATGATGGCATGCACAAGGGGAACAAGAACGGAGTTACAAGTGATGATTTCAGGACTTTGAAGCCACCATAATGAGTGCAGGAAGCCTTGGACGAAATATACAAGATGTCACTTCATAAATTTCGTCCAGAGGCTATTATAGGTGCTGCGTCACCTTATTATTGGGCAAGGCCCATGTAATTTCGAAATACTTGAGTATAGGCTGTTTTTAGAGTCCGTATGTGTGGGGAAACAAGAGATAGGGTTGGTTTCGGACCCCTCCTTCAAGGGCCACGAAATCCCCTCCTTTCCTCCATATATACAGCCCTTAGGGCACCGTTTAGACTTTGGGTTTTGTTTAGATTAAAAGTTCGCCATAGCTGCAACTTCGCGTACTTCGTTTGTGTTCAACGACCAGACCAAGACGTCACAGAACCCCACCTTGATCAATAAAGCTTTCATCTTATATTCGCAATATCCAGATTGCAAATCTTAGTTTCTTGCTTGTTCTTCGTTTGCTTGCAGGAGATAGACCCTCGTGGTCAGGTTGATTGTGCTCCGGCGTGGTCAATAACCTCTCGGAGTTGGTTTAGCGATTGCTAAGGCGCGACGTCCTCGCACGTTCGTAGTCGGATCGTCAAAGTCTACTCCACCAAAAACGATAGCTATCATCTCATCGAAAGATCGGGACACCCTTGTTTTTAGACCATTTGTAGACTTTTTTGAAAAAAATTGTTGCGGAGCAAAAAAAAAAAAAAAGAGGAAAAAAGAGGAAAAAAAAAGTGTAAATTTTTTTTTTCAGAGTGTGCTCCTCCCTTGTTTACGTGCAGCGCCGTGATTTTTGTTAGTGTTCTAGGCTCGCGTCTCTAGCACGGTCTAGCCTAGGACCAGCACAGTACCGTCGTTGAGAGTTTATTCAACATTGCATCTCTGAATTGATTATTGCTGACCCTTTTTGCTACCATATCATAAGCCTTCCCAGCTCCACATACATCTACATCGTGCGTTTGACACCACCTGGCAATCGCTCTGTCCAAGCTCTGAGAGTTTTGACTACAAAGGTTGCCGATCACCACCTGCTGCTGGGTAAGAACTGGTAAGAATTTGAGATTTGCTTGACGGATTTGTGACACCACACCACACCACCACCACTTTCTAGTAGTCTGTAGGATCATATTCTTGTGTGTTTCTATTGCTGCTAACCATGGCAGGATCACAAGCCGACGACATTGACTGGGAGAACATGACGAACAAGGAGTTGCATGATAAATTTCAGCAAATGATGAGTGGCCAGGTGGGAGATGTGCTAAACAGATTTGAAGAGGCCATGGAGAAGATAGATGGCATGGAGAAGTCGTTCGAGACAAAGCTGGATAACAAGTTTAATGAATTGCTCACGCGTCTTCCCCAACCACCACCGGCTGCACCTGTCGCACCTCTGCAACGACAACAACAACGCCCCCTTCCAAATCAGTTCGGACGAGCGAAGCGTGTTCCTCTTGAGGATGGCCAAACTTCTGGTGCTGCTGTACCTACTGTTGATGCTTCTTTGGCTCCTGCTCCTGCTGCTGCTGGTGCCGAGGAGGAGGATGATTACGCGGGCGATTATGAGGATGAGGTTGATCAAAATCATAACTACGTGCAACCACCAGCACCAGGTCGTCCACATGCAAATAATCGCAATGGTAGGTCTGCACCACCACTTCAGGTACGAGGTCATGACCATCTTCCTAAATTAAAATTGAATATTCCACCATTCGAGGGTAGATATGTTCCTGATATATATCTTACTTGGGAGTTAGAAACTGAACAACGTTTTACATGTTTACAATATCCCGAGGAACGACGTGTTGCTGCTGCTGTTTGTGCTTTCACTAGTTTTGCATGTGTATGGTGGTCTGAACATTGTAGATTATATCCTATTCCAGCTACGTGGGCTGCTTTGAAAACTGCTATGCGTACTCGTTGGGTTCCACCATATTATCAACGTGAATTACTTCAAAAATTGCAGCGCTTAAGACAAGGAAAAAATTCTGTAGAAGAATATTATCAGGAATTACAAACTGGCATGATTAGATGTGGTATTGTTGAGGAGAATGAAGCTATGCTTGCACGTTTCATGGGTGGATTAAATAGAGAGATTCAGACCATTCTAGAGTATAAGGAGTATAATAATATCACTCGTTTATTCCATCTTGCTTGTAAAGCTGAACGTGAAGTGCAGGATCGACAGGCATTGGCGCGAACTAATTTTTCTGCAGGTCGATCTTCATCATGGACACCGCGTGCCTCCTCTACTCCCACACGTCCTACTGCGGCACCACTGACTTCAGCCGCCAATTCCAACCGAGATACAAGAAAACAGGAGGCGCATGGAGGAGGATTAATGGGACACTTTGGCGTGAAGAAGACGGAGGATATACTTGCTACACATTTCTTTTGGCCAAAGATGAGACGGGATGTTGAGCGTTTTGTTGCTCGCTGCACTACATGTCAAAAAGCTAAGTCACGACTCAATCCTCATGGTTTATATATGCCTTTGCCTGTACCTAGGGTTCCTTGGGAGGATATATCTATGGACTTTGTTTTAGGTTTACCTCGAACAAAGAAGGGGAGGGATAGCATATTTGTTGTCGTGGATAGGTTCTCGAAAATGGCACACTTTATACCATGTCATAAAAGCGATGATGCTGTTAATGTTGCTGATTTGTTCTTTCGTGAAATTATACGCTTGCATGGTGTGCCAAATACTATTGTTTCAGATCGTGATACTAAATTTCTTAGCCACTTTTGGAGATGTTTATGGGCTAAGTTGGGGACTAAACTGCTTTTTAGTACTACATGTCTCCCCCAAACTGATGGACAAACTGAAGTAGTCAATAGAACATTGTCTACTATGCTTAGGGCTGTTTTGAAGAATAACAAGAAAATGTGGGAAGAATGCTTGCCTCATATTGAATTTGCTTATAATCGTTCATTGCATTCTACTACTAAGATGTGTCCTTTTGAAATTGTGTATGGTTTCCTTCCTCGTGCACCAATTGATTTGTTGCCTCTTCCATCTTCGGAGAAGGTTAATTTTGATGCTAAACAACGTGCTGAATTGATCTTAAAAATGCATGAGTTAGCTAAGGAGAACATTGAGCGTATGAATGCTAAATATAAACTTGCTGGAGATAAGGGTAGAAAACATGTTGTGTTTGCACCTGGAGATCTTGTTTGGTTACATTTGCGTAAGGATAGATTTCCTGATTTGCGCAAATCAAAGCTAATGCCACGTGCTGATGGTCCTTTTAAGGTGTTAGAGAAAATAAATGATAATGCATATAAACTTGAGCTGCCTGCAGATTTTGGGGTTAGTCCCACTTTTAACATTGCAGATCTGAAGCCTTATTTGGGTGAGGAAGATGAGCTTCCGTCGAGGACGACTTCATTTCAAGAAGGGGAGGATGATGAGGACATCAATACCATTGTTACACCCACAGCCCCTGCTTCTATACATACTGGACCAATTACTAGAGCTCGCGCACGTCAATTAAAATATCAAGTACTTTCGTTTCTTGTTAATGATTCTAAAGTTCATGAGAATATGATGCTGCCTAAATTGGATACATTTGTTTTGCTTACAAATGAAGGGCCTAGCTTGGACAAGAAAGAGGAACCTTGGAGCAAGTTCAAGCATGGAGATGATGGCATGCACAAGGGGAACAAGAACGGAGTTACAAGTGATGATTTCAGGACTTTGAAGCCACCATAATGAGTGCTGAAAGCCTTGGACGAAATACACAAGATGTCACTTCATAAATTTCGTCCAGAGGCTATTATAGGTGCTGCGTCACCTTATTATTGGGCCAGGCCCATGTAATTTCGAAATACTTGAGTATAGGCTGTTTTTAGAGTCCGTATGTGTGGGGAAACAAGAGATAGGGTTGGTTTCGGACCCCTCCTTCAAGGGCCACGAAATCCCCTCCTCTTCCTCCATATATACAGCCCTTAGGGCACCGTTTAGACTTTGGGTTTTGTTTAGATTAAAAGTTCGCCATAGCTGCAACTTCGCGTACTTCGTTTGTGTTCAACGACCAGACCAAGACGTCACAGAACCCCACCTTGATCAATAAAGCTTTCATCTTATATTCGCAATATCCAGATTGCAAATCTTAGTTTCTTGCTTGTTCTTCGTTTGCTTGCAGGAGATAGACCCTCGTGGTTAGGTTGATTGTGCTCCGGCGTGGTCAATAACCTCTCGGAGTTGGTTTAGCGATTGCTAAGGCGCGACGTCCTCGCACGTTCGTAGTCGGATCGTCAAAGTCTACTCCACCAAAAACGATAGCTATCATCTCATCGAAAGATCGGGGCACCCTCGCCTCTATCAGCAAGTCCGGTACCAATTCCACTATTCTTTCATTTCACATTGAGTGAAACGGGATACATTCTCAACTTTGGGAAAAGGTAGCTTGGTATTGTTTATCTCATTTCCTACTCACCTTTGCTCGAGTCTTGTGATGGACAGGCAAAGCACACCTCCTTCGGTCTACAACAACAACGACGAGTTCGATGCCACGAAAAACTTCTTTGACGCCAAGATGGATGCTCAAATGGAGGAGATCAAAGCCCTCATCAAGTCCTACAAGAGATCTTCCTCATCTTCGAGAAGACGCTCAAGTGCACACGCTTTCGAGCTACCATCTCCGGCAAGGTCACATCGGCATCGACACCACCACCGACAAAAATGTGAAAGCCAAGAGCTCAACACCAACCACCGCTCAACGACTTCACCATATACCTTGGCATCTTCGCCAAGCAACTTCAAGGCATCTTCGCCTACGGACATACGGCATCTTCGCCTACAAGCACCTCAAGACTACACTCAAGAGAAGCTCCCCAAGCTCAAGTCCACGACTTCCACGAGCTACTGCGACCTCGACACCGACCATGCAATTCCTTTCTATGGGACTCAAGAACCCGAGGAGTATCTCGAGTGGGAGCGCCTGATGGACGACTACCTCAAGCTACATCAAGTTCCTCTCGAAGATCAAGTGAAGTGCGCCACAAGTAAGTTCGACGACTACGCATCGGCATGGTGGCTTCACACACCTATGGAGAGCTACGACATGAGTTGGCCCAAGACAAAGAGAGCTTTGTAGCGAGAGTTCGTGCCTCCCACCTACATGGAACAACTTCTACGCCAATTGGAGAACACCATCCAAGGATCCAAGTCCATCAACGCATACTTCAAGGAAATGAAGAATGCCTTGCGACGAGCCGGCGTGGATGACCCCATTTCGATGAAGTTCTACTTCATGATGGGATTGCACAACGACATCTCCAAGACTATCTTCCTCGACAACTACAAGTCCCTCGATGACTACTACATTGGTGCTCTCAAGGCGGAACAAGAACTCATGAAGGCCAAGGCTTCTCCACGCCAAGCACACTTCGCAACGACCAAGCTCCACGACTCCGCTTGACTTGTCATATGCTATGCATGAGATCAACAATATGTCCAATTTGCAATCTCATCGTAGTGACTATGCATATGCCATTAAAATAAATCCAATTTGCACTTATGGCATAGATGACAAGCCCATGGTTATTGGCATTTGTTTTTCTTGTGATAATATTGACATGCTACCTTTGCATCATTTATCTCATATGCCATGCCATGACCACCTAGCTTCGGATGTGCATTGTTTTGGATGTTGTCCATTTTCTCCATATGATGTTTCTGATATTGCTCATCAGGAGACCCCCATAGTTTCCTCATACATGTTAGGAGATTTTGATCAATCCCATCCATTGCATAATCCCAATAATTATGTGCACAATATGCTCCCCATGAATGAAATTATATTGATGTGCCATATATTTGTATGCTCAATTTGCATCCCCATCGTGTTATACACAATAACTATTCTTTCATGATGGATGACATGTTCATATACCATGCATCAAATTTCTTTGATTGATGCTTATCTTGTGCTAACTCTTACATGCACATACACATCATGATGGATGATGTGTACATTTACCACGCACACAATTTCTTTAGTTTGTGTCTCTTTTGTGTAGGTACCCATGAATACTTGTCAACCTCGCAATCCCACAAGTTGACAAAACAAGCTCTAGAGAGCAATGTTGACTTGGGATCCCATGGATTGTCTTTCCCACTGCTCTCTTCGCGCAAAGGCTTCACGCATTTGTTCTACATGGCCCTCACATGGTTATGGGTTATTGTCCATTATGTATCATTTGCCCATATTGCCATGTTCACTTTGCATGATATGCTCATTACTATGCCTTTGCCATGCACTTGTGACCCATGCTTTGCATTACACATGATGATTGATTCTAGTACTTGTATGTGTATTTGCAAGCTTGGTGGAGATATTGCTCATTATTGCCATGCTCCACTTATGACCCATTCCTATCATGATACTATGATCTTGCTTTGTGTTCGTGCTTGACATATGTCATGTGCATTGCCTATGCCTATTATTTGCTCACATGACATGATTGCCATGATTTCCCCTAGTGTGTTGCATCTTCGCTCCACTAGTTTGCACGACATGATTGACATGCTTGCTTATGTTGCATCACCCATGATTCATACTTGCTCATTCCATGAGGTTGATGACAACCATTGCCATGCTTTGCACATGATTGCTATTGCTTCTTGTCATATATCTCCATATGTTGCCTCTCTCATGCTAGATGATTTGACATGTATTGAGTGCAACAACGCTTTTAATCTTGCTAATGAGATTGCCCCCATAGCATTCTCGCATATATTTGGAGATTTTGACATATTTCTTGTGAAGCATGCTTGTCTTACTTGTTTGCACCATATACCTTGTGCCATGAATATCGCCATTGTTGCATCATATTATTCATGCACTTGTGCTTCTAATGGTTATGTGCAAGAGAAGAGAACCATCATGATGGATGATGTGTTTATCTACCATGCCCATACGTTCTTTGTTTTGTTGTGTGCATGTGTAGGATACTTGGAGTTCGTGTCGACTTCCACTTCACGTGAGTTGACTATTCGAGCTCTTGAGAGTGAACCACCTTTGATCACGATGCTTCTACATTGTATTTGCTTGTGCTTCGGCATTGTGAAGGACGCACAAGGACATGCTTTAAGGTGATATCCTTCTCTTTTGAGAACCCCCAAACCATGAGCTTGGATATTATGGATCATACTACTTGTGTTGCTTGCCCCATGAGACTTATTGTTCATCTTGGACCACTTGATTGCGCACATGTTAGAGATCTTGCTTCGACTTGTCATTTTCACCTTTCGATGCCTCATGACATATATACATTGTGAGTTGCATCCAATTCTTGGATTACTTGTTCCTATCACATGTTTGGTTGCAACAATGTCATTTCTTCACATATGCCATGTCTCATTGCTTGCCACATGATTGATTTGATTGCCTCACACATGATGAACAATTGCTCTTTCTATTGTGTTGAGTGCTACACTATATTCACTACACCCTATGCATGTTGTGTTGCGAATGATTCTTATGCCTACCATAGACCTTTCATTGAGCACTTTATGCATGCTTGCTATGAACTTGAGGTAGATGCTTATTCTCTTGTCACACACATTTGCATCGCTACCTCACATTTACATGCTTGTTTCCATGATGACCTTGATTTTGCTCAATCCATATGCTTACATGACATGCTACAATCCTTTGTCAATCTTTATGCTATGCTTGACGACGACACTTGTTGGGTGAATCACCGCTTGAATGCTTGGTTTTGCACTAACGCTAACCACATTTGTTTTTCCAAGTGTTTGTTGTCCTTGCTCCTATTGAAGGAATAATGAGACGGTGCGACATTGGAGAGTGCCCATTTCGAGCTTCAAGATGACGAGTACTTGGTGATCGTCCACTTCTACACGGTGACGCCATCTCTTTCTCATGGTGATTTGGTTTTTGATACGAGGTCGAATCTTTCCCAAGGGGGAGGGGATGATGCGGAGCATCCTACAGACATCACCATGTCAAGATTCCATTTGCCAAGTGACACGTGCGACATCTACTTCACATACATAAAGGTGAATCATCTCCTTTACACGTGCTCGCTTGACCCCTTCGAGGATGGTATACTACTTGACCCTCCTTCATGCATGCATAGGTATTGTCGGAGCTTCACGAGTGTCGAGGAGGAGTGCAAGCGCCAAGGAACGACTACATCGTCCGCGAGGGAAGCGTGGAAGAGAAGATGGAAGAAAGAAGAAGAAGATGGAGCAGCTGCTGAAGTTAGCCCGAACGTCCGGACCTCCATCCGGATCATCCGGACCCTCTCCCGGATCGTCCGGCTATGACGACAGGAAGACATCCGAAGGCCTCGTGTGAAGCCGGATCATCCAGGCCCCCTCCCGGATCATCCGGACCCCCATCCGGATCATCCGGGCCTTGCTTGCGTGCAATGTTTCGGGCCGAGGCCCATGTACCCATTCGCCCACCTAACTTACCCCTTCACCCCTTAGACTATATATACTCCTCCTCCACCACATTGAGGGTTAGCAAAGAGATAGCTCATTCTTAGGTGAGCCTTGCTCCTTGTACCACTCCTCCTCTTGAGAGAGAGAGAGAGAGAGAGAGACTACCACTCCCATGGAGTTCAAGGCCTCCATGTGAGAAGATCCTGCGGGATATCATCAAGGCCCCTCACGGGAAGATCCGTCTAGGATATCAAGACCTCCTCATGGAGATGAACTTTACCTTGTATCTTTCCCTTTGTTGTTCATGTACCTTGTGGATCTTGTGTGTTTGATTGTCTAGTGAATATGTGATTGGACTTGTTCTTGAGTGTTCCTCTCGTTTTCCCTCGTGTTCCCCCTAGTGTTCCTCATGTTCTTCGTGGGATCCCCTCCATTTCGTGAAAGATCGGCCCCTAGGGTTCCACCCTACATCACCAAGTGCAAGGAATCATCATAGAAATTTCCAAAGATGGAAGTGATAAGTATGGAGTGTCGAACCCAAAGGGAGCTAAAGGTAAGATCAATATTCTCTCAAGTCCTATCTTCCACTGATACGACTCTACGTACACCGAGCGTTTGCTTTCATCTAGAAATGAGAAATAAAACTACGTTGTGGGTATAAAGAGGATAACTTTGCATGATATCAGAGAGCTAAAATATAAAAATAGGTGTTTCCTAAATAAAGTTAGAATATATTACAATATATTACAAATAGCGAGTGTGGAATAATGATGGTATGGTGTGTGGAATTGTCCTAGGCAATTGATAACAAGATCGGTAATCATTATTGCAATTTTATATGAGGGAGAGGCATGAGCTAACATACTTTCCATACTTGGATCATATGAACTTATGATTGGACCTCTAGCAAGCATCCGCAACTACTAGAAATCATTAAGGTAAACCCAACCATAGCATTAAGTATCAAGTCCCCTTTACCCCCACACGCAATAACCCCCTTACTCGGGTGTAAGCTTATTTTACTCTAGCCACCCACTATAAGAGAATCATGAACATATTGCAACACCCTATAGTGGGAATCCCCCACGTGTGCGCGGCATGGAAGGCACCATAGGATAGCACCAAAAAAACATACAACACAAACCAATCAAGATCATTGATTAACCCAAACGACAAAAGAAATCTACTCAAACATCATAGGATGGCAACACATCATTGGATAATAATATGTGGCATAAAGCACCATGTTCAATTAGGGGATTACAGCGGGGTGCGGGAGAGTGGGCCGCTGAAAAGAGATGTGGGAGGTGATGAAGACAGTGATGTTGATGAAGATGATCACCGCGGCGATGGTTCCCCTGGTGGCACTCCGGCGCCACCGAGAGATGGGGGAAGAGAGGCTCCTCCTCCATCTTGCTCCTCCATGCCCCCCCCCCCCTAGATGGGAAGAGGTCTCCCCCTGGTCCTTGGACTGCATGGTGCACGGAGGGGAGAGAGCCCCTCCGAGATTGGATCTCTCTCTCTCTGTGTTTCCTTCTATTTCTCCCCCCTTGTTTTTGGCAAAAAACTGTTTCTTAAATTCCCAGAGATCCGTAACTCCAATTGGGCTGAAATTTTGAGGGGATTTTTATCCCGAAATTGTCTTTCTTGCGGCGAAAGAAGGGCATCAACTGACCTACAAGGTGCCCACAAGGCACCTGGGCGCAATCGGGGGTAGGTTGCGCCCAAGTACCTTGTGGAGCCCTCGAGCACTGCCTTGCGTTCATTCTTCCTGATGAGGACATCAATACCATTGTTACACCCACAGCCCCTGCTGCTATACATACTGGACCAATTACTAGAGCTCGCGCACGCTAATTAAATTATCAGGTACTTTCGTTTCTTGGTAATGATTCTAATGTTCATGAGAATATGATGCTGCCTAAATTGGATACATTTGTTTTGCTTACAAATGAAGGGCCTAGCTTGGACAAGAAAGAGGAACCTTGGAGCAAGTTCAAGCATGGAGATGATGGCATGCGCAAGGGGAACAAGAACGGAGTTACAAGTGATGATTTCAGGACTTTGAAGCCACCATAATGAGTGCAGGAAGCCTTGGACGAAATATACAAGATGCCACTTCATAAATTTCGTCCAGAGGCTATTATAGGTGCTGCGTCACCTTATTATTGGGCCAGGCCCATGTAATTTTGAAATACTTTAGTATAGGCTGTTTTTAGAGTCCGTATGTGTGGGGAAACAAGAGATAGGGTTGGTTTCGGACCCCTCCTTCAAGGGCCACGAAATCCCCCCCTCTTCCTCCATATATACAGCCCTTAGGGCACCGTTTAGACTTTGGGTTTTGTTTAGATTAAAAGTTCGCCATAGCTGCAACTTCGCGTACTTCGTTTGTGTTCAACGACCAGACCAAGATGTCACAGAACCCCACCTTGATCAATAAAGCTTTCATCTTATATTCGCAATATCCAGATTGCAAATCTTAGTTTCTTGCTTGTTCTTCGTTTGCTTGCAGGAAATAGACCCTCGTGGTCAGGTTGATCATGCTCCGGCGTGGTCAATAACCTCTCGGAGTTGGTTTAGCGATTGCTAAGGCGCGACGTCCTCGCACGTTCGTAGTCGGATCGTCAAAGTCTACTCCACCAAAAACGATAGCCACCATCTCATCGAAAGACGGGACACCTCTGCCTCTATCAAGTGGTATCAGATTTTCAGGTTGCTCGGTGAGATTTTACAGTTTTTCGTAGTTTAGATCGAGTCTGTTCTTCATACCTACAGTCCACGAAAAAGCCAAAAAAAAAATTAGGGTTAGTTCATCATATCCGAACCAATCTGAGCCTTTGCATAATCTTTTTAGGGTTTTTATTTTGTTGAATTTGCGGTTGCATCGTCGTGTCTAGTTGCTGGTCTTAGCGTCTAGTCCTTTAGAGTTTCGAGTTCTGGTCATAAGTTGTCACGCCGCCGCCGCACCATCATCATCACCCCTGCCATCTACCACCACCGCTTATCCGCCACCACTCTGAATCCATATACCATCACCGATCTGTATCCATATACCACCACCGATCCGTATCCATATACCACCACCGCTACCATATACCACCACCATATATCCACCACCAATCCGAGTTCTTTTCATATTAGGTTTGTTTTCGAGATCCATCTAGTTTCCGATTCGTGTTTCCTTGCCTGAGTAGGTTTCGGAAAAGAAAAAAAAGAGTCTGGAGACCCCCGGGCAGTTTTTAGGCCAAAATTTTGGCAGTCAAAAATATTTTTTCCCTATCCTATTTTTAGGTCCCAGGGAGCGTTTTGAGACACTCGCCATCATAGTTATTTTTTGTCGCACTTTTTTGTCGTCACTGCCCTGATTTCCGAAAAAAAAAATTGTCAAAAAAAAATTTCGTGCCAATCCTGTTAGTTTGACTTGGGAAGAGTTTTGAGACACTCGCCATTATAGTGATTTTTTGCAAAAAAAAAAGAGGAGCGCAAAAAAAAAGAGCGCAAAAAAAATGAAATTTTTTTTAGAGTGTGCTCTTCCCTTGTTTACGTGCCGCGCCGTGATTTTGTTAGTGTTCTAGGCTCGCGTCTCTAGTACGGTCTAGCCTAGGACCAGCACAGTACCGTCGTTGAGCGTTTATTCAACTTTGCATCTCTGAATTGATTATTTCTGACATTTTTGCTACTATATCATAAGCCTTCCCAGCTCCCCATACATCTACGTCGTGCGTTTGACACCACCTGGCAATCGCTCTGTCCAATCTTTGAGAGTTTTGACTACAACGGTGGCTGATCACCACCTGCTGCTGGGTAAGAACTGGTAAGCATTTGAGATTCGCTTGACGGATTTGTGATACACCACCACCACCACTTCCTAGTAGTCTGTAGGATCATATTTTTGTCTGTTTCTATTGCTGCTAACCATGGCAGGATCACAAGCCGATGAGACTGCTTGGGAGAACATGACGAACAAATAGCTACATGATAAATTTCAGCAAATCATGAGTGGACAAGTGCAAGATGTGCTAAACAGATTTGAAGAGGCCATGGAGAAGATAGATGGAATTGAGAAGACGTTTGAAACAAAGCTCGATAACAAGTTTAATGAATTGCTCGCGCGTCTTCCACAACCACCGCCGGCTGCACGTGTCGCACCTCTACAACAACAACAACGTCGCCTTCCAAATCAAGTGGGACGAGCACAGCGCGTTCCCCTTGAGCCTGGTCAAACTTCTGGTGCCGCTGCACCTACTGTTGATGCTTCTATGGCTCCTGCTGCCGCTGAGGAGGACGATTATGCGGGCGATTACGAGGATGAGGTTGAT
The DNA here is from genome assembly GCA_011799875.1 of Thinopyrum elongatum. Taxonomy (NCBI): domain Eukaryota; kingdom Viridiplantae; phylum Streptophyta; class Magnoliopsida; order Poales; family Poaceae; genus Thinopyrum; species Thinopyrum elongatum. The sequence goes on along the minus strand of JAAAXO010000298.1, from coordinate 357 downwards.
CAAAATCAGAACTACGTACCAGCACCAGGTCGTCCACATGCCAATAATCGCAATGGTAGAGCTGCAATACCAGCTCAGTTACGAGATCATGACCATCTTCCTAAACTGAAATTGAATATTCCACCATTTGAGGGTAGATATGTTCCTGATATATATCTTACTTGGGAGTTAGAAACTGAACAACGTTTTACATGTTTACAACATCCCGAGGAGAGACGTGTTGTTGCTGCTGTTTGTGCTTTTACTAGTTTTGCATGTGTATGGTGGTCTGAACATTGTAGATTATATCCTATTCCAGCTACGTGGGCTGCTTTGAAAACTGCTATGCGTACTCGTTGGGTTCCACCATATTATCAA
>JAAAXO010000297.1:42555-65058 GCA_011799875.1 Thinopyrum elongatum | reverse complement strand
CCTCACACCTTCCGGAAGGACGACCGCCTTCTTGGGCCTGCTGGTCCAAGAGACCGGCTGCTAGAAGGCGGCAAGAACATGGAAGGCCGCCGCGAGGGGGCCGACTCCTGGCAGACGGCCCCTCATCCCCTCGAAGTCAGCACCACATGACCACGACAAGACAAGCCATGGCCGCAGTGCAGCCTGCCACCCCCGAATCCAGGATGGGACGTGGCCACAGAGCTGTGTACCGGGCGGACACCCCTCGCCCAGCACGGCGCTATTGCCACGCAGTCCGTGACATCACTAGCGCCAGAGAGGGCCACGCCCCCATGACGGGCGGTCGGTACGGCCCGCAGGCGGCGGGCCCTACCTGTCCGCGAGCCACCAGAAGGCGGCAAACCTCCAGCAGGCGGCAACAAGGGAGGGCCAACTCCTAGTAGGTGGCCCTCCTTCCCCTTGGAGTCTGTGCACCATTAACCAAATGAGACGGGGTATGGCTACAGTGAGCGCCCGTCAGGCGGTGGGACTGTAACCATGTTCCCCTCGACCAGACCTTCGTCATCGAGGGCGAGGCCACAGTATAAAGCAGTCAACATGGCCCACCAGGCGGCGGGCCCCAGCGGTCGGCGGTGAAGCCGGCAGCCAGAGCCGCTGACGGCCGGGTCCTACACCCGGCCGGATTACCATTGTACCCCTGGGGGGTAGGCCTATATAAACCTCCCAGGCTCACCCATGCAAAGGGTTCAGCACCCACGCCATTGGCACACACACGTAGAGCGAGGAGCAGAGCTAGCCTTGCCCTTCTCCCTCCTCTAGCCGAAACAGCTCAAGGAGCAAGTTGTAGCTACCTTGTTGATCATAGTCATCATGCGGAGACCCCGCAGAGCAGGACTAGGGGTGTTATCTCCGAGGAGAGCCCCGAACCTGGGTAAGATTCGCAGGCGTATGCGGTCTCGCTCACTCCCGCTTCTAGAGCCCGGCGACGTACTCTTGTCCCCATCCATGATAAGCCACCCCCTGGCATATGTCGCACGATATCCCCGACATTTGGCGCCCACCGCGGGGCAAGGTGCACCGTCGCCCGGAAGCACGTTCTGGACGGGAACCCTCTTCCTTCCTGGCGAGCACAGCCAGCCCGGCACGCCCGACGGCGTTCGCGCCGACACACTGCGTGGCGTGGATGCCGCCTGCGCCGTGAGCTACCTCGCTGACCTCGTCGGCAGGATCCGCCTCTCCGACGAGCCCGCACCCAATGCGGGCGCAGCCAGCTCCGAGAGCTGCCTTCTCGACCCCCTCGGCAAGCTTCACATCGTCAATGAGTCGGCCTCCGACCTGGAGTCTGTCGGCTCCACCGACCCACCCGTCGACATGGTCATCGACGCCGACGCCGCGCCTTCTGATACCTTCCCCGGTGCATAGTGATCTTCGATGACCCGCTCCCTACTGCTGACAGTAGCACCGGCACCAGCACCGTCGCCGAGGTGCTGGTCATCAGCCACGATGGAGCCCCCGACGAGGCCGAGCGGGACCCGTTGCGGGCGGCAATGCGAGACCTGTCCGCACCCGTGGCTCCCGGTGCGAACGGTGATACGCTGGAGGCGTGCCGCGTTGCACTCCTCGATAGCGCCAACAAGTTGGCAGCCATGAGACGCCTCACCGAGGCCTACCAGCGCGAGATCGACCGCGCCGTCTGCGGCACGCCAGCTGCTGGCGAACCCAGCCGCGCGGGCACGGTCCGGCAGCGCAGCGCGACCATCGCCAGCATGCTGGGGGCCGATCGCCCAGTCTACGCCACGCCAATGGAGAACTTACGCGCCGCCCAGGCGGCAGCAGACGAGCTGGACCGCCTGGAGGGCGACGAGCGTCGCTGCATGATGGAGCGCGTCCAGCATTTCATCGACGCGGCCGCCGCGCAGCAAGAAGCCGGCCGCCGCACGGCTGAACCCGGCTTGCAGGCCGGGAACCTTCCCCCTCGCCGAGAGCACGGCGCGACCTCCCGGACGCCGACGGGCGGCGCCTGCGACCGAGGAGACCAAGAGCTGGCTGGTAGCCGCAGCTGCACACGCATCACCATCGAGCGCGACCAAGACGGCCGCCCACGAGCAGTAGAACGGCGGGACGATCGTCCGCCTCCCCCGCGCAAGGAGAGGCGCGCCTCCCCGCCGCCCGTTGAGCATCCGACTCTCGGAGGCCGGCTGGGTCCCCATGAAGGAGTCGGAGAGAACGACGCCCGCTACCGGCTCGACCGCTTGGCTTGATCCCTGGCGTTAGAAGAAGAAGATGCGATCGGCCCGCCTTGTTTCGGCCCCTGCATTCGCGACGAGCCCTTCCCCAAAGGGTTCTCGCTTCCTCGAGACACTCCCAAGTACAACGGTTTCGTGAAGCCGGAGGATTGGCTGGTTGACTACTCCACCGTCGTCAGCATAGCAAATGGCAACAAGCGCGTTGTCGTGAAGTACGTTCCACTCATGCTCCAGGGCACGACCCGGACATGGCTGAACAGCCTCAAGCCCTACAGCGTCAACAGCTGGCTGGACTTTACCGAAGTTTTCATCCGCAACTTCACCAGCACCTACAAGCGGCCGCCCAAGCCTCGCCAGCTCTCCCTGTGCATCCAAGGCCCAACTGAGTCCACCCGCGAGTACTTGACGCGGTGGGCCGAACTGCGCAACTCCTGCGAAGGGGTGCATGAGGTGCAAGCCATAGAGTACTTCACTACCGGGTGCCGATAGGGCACCTTACTCAAGCACCGACTCCTCTGCAACGAGCCAGCCACACTCGACGAGTTGCTAATCATAGCGGACAAGTACGCCACCGCCGACTCCTCCATGAAGTTGGAGCTCCGAGTGGACGTGTCTGGAAAGATGCTCCCTCCGGCCCTTCAGACGCCTGCTAGCGACTCTAGTCGGCGCCAGCAGTCGAACGACAACAAACGCAAGGCCCAGCAGCCGGCTTCCACCAGCCGGCAGGTGGCAGCAGTTGAAGACCAACAGCCGGAAGGGCAGCCCGGCCCCAAGCATCAAAAAGGCGGCAAGCCTGCTTGGTTGCCCGCCTTCTCCTTCGAGCAAACCCTTGATGCTCCCTGCAAGTTCCACAGCGGCGCGAAGCCGTCCAATCACACCACCCGGAAGTGCCACTGGCTCACCCGCATTGCCAAAGGCGAAGGACTGCCCACTCCGCCTGCTGGCCCGCCGGCTCCGCCTCCTCAGCAGCCGGCGGCCCGCCCCGTCGGCGCAATCCAAGATGAATTCCCCGAAGAACACGGAGCCTACGTCGTCTTCACCAGTGTGGCCGATGACAGGCACAGCCGGTGTCAGCAGCACCGTGAGGTGAACGCGGTCGCTTCTGAGGTCCCAGAGTTCATGCACTGGTCCGAGAGTCCCATCAGCTGGAGCCGCGCTGACCACCCGGAGGTGATGCCTTCTCCGGGTTCCTACGCCCTGGTGCTGGATGCCACCTTTTCAACAAAGCGGCGAGCCTGTCGCTTCTCCCGAGTTCTGATAGACGGTGGTAGCAGCATCAACATCCTCTACCGTGACACCCTGGAGAAGCTATGCGTTAAGGAGAAGCAGCTCCAGCCCAGCCGGACTGTCTTCCATGGCATTGTACCTGGCCTTTCCTGCTCTCCAATCGGCAAGATCAAGATAGATGTCCTCTTCGGAGACAAAGAGCACTTCCGTCGCGAGCCAATCTGGTTCGAGGTGGTGGACCTGGAGAGCCCCTACCATGCGCTCCTTGGCCGTCCTGTTCTGGCCAAGTTCATGGCGGTGCCACACTACGCTTACCTCAAGATGAAGATGCCGGACACCAAGGGCATTATCACCATAGCCGGCGACTACCAGAAGTCGGCCACATGTGCTAATGCCAGCAGTCGGCTGGCCGAGTCCCTCGTCGTCGCTGCAGAAAGGCGGCTCCTTGACCGGGTTGTGGCCATGGCCAGCAAGCAGCCGGACCTGTCACCAGATCCCAAGGAGTCAGAGGCCCAGGGTTCCTTCCAGCTGGCCAAAGAAACCAAAAAGATTCCCTTGGACCCTGAGCAACCCCGAGAGGTTCGCTGTCGTAGGGGCCCATCTCGATAGCAAATAGGAAAGCGAGCTCGTCGATTTCCTCCGTGAGAATCGGGACATCTTCTCATGGTCTCCCAAGGACATGCCGGGTGTTCCGACGGATTTCGCCGAGCACAAACTACACGTCAGATCAGATGCAAAACCAGTTAAGGAACCCCTCCGCCGCCTGTCAGAAGAGAAGAGAAGAATTGTTGGTGAAGAGATCGCCCGGCTTCTGGCGGTCGGCTTCATCATGGAAGTGTTCTTTCCAGAATGGCTTACCAACCCAGTCCTTGTACTGAAGAAGAACAACAAGTGGCGCATGTGCATTGATTACACCAGCCTCAACAAAGCCTGCCCCAAAGATCCGTTTGCTCTACCTCGGATAGACCAAGTGATTGACTCCATAGCCGGATGCGAGCTGTTGAGTTTTTTGGATGCCTACTCTGGCTACCACCAGATCAAGCTGAACCCGGCCGATCGGCTGAAGACCGCCTTCATCACACCATTCGGAGCCTTCTGCTACCTAACCATGACATTCGGCCTGAGAAATGCCGGTGCCAAGTTTCAGCGTTGCATGCAGAAGTGCCTCCTCAAGCAACTCGGCAGAAATGCCCACGTCTATGTAGACGACATTGTGGTGAAGACGGAGAAGTGTGGCACCCTCCTGGAGGATCTCAAGGAGACCTTCGATAATCTACGCTGTTTTCAAATCAAGCTAAACCCAGAAAAGTGTGTCTTCGGAGTCCCAGCCGGCCAGCTCCTTGGTTTCCTTGTCTCAGAACGCGGCATCGAGTGCAACCCTGTGAAGATCAAGGCCATTGAGTGGATGGAGAGGCCCACCCGGCTGCGAGACATCCAGAAGTTCACCGGGTGCTTGGCATCCCTCAGCCGTTTCATCAGTCGGCTGGGCAAGAAGGCTCTTCCCCTGTACCAGCTAATGAAGAAAACCACTCACTTGAAGTGGAACGACAAGGCGGACGAGGCCTTCCTCCAGCTCAAGAAAATGCTGACTACGCCGCCTGTCCTGGCGGCTCCGGCTGCTAAGGAGCCCATGTTCCTCTACATCGCCGCCACCAGCCGGGTGGTCAGCACTGTCATCGTGGTCGAGCGCCCGGAAGACGGCAAGGCACAGCCGGTCCAGAGGCCCGTCTACTACCTGAGTGAAGTGCTGTCGGCCTCCAAGCAAAATTACCCCCACTACCAGAAGATGTGCTATGGCGTATACTTTGCCGCCAGGCCCCCACTGAGTCCACCCTCGAGTACTTGACGCGGGGGCCGAACTCTCGCAACTCTCCTGCGAAGGTGTGCATGAGTGAAAGCCATAGAGTAACTTCACTGAGACCCGGGTGCCGATCGGGCAACCTTACGCAGCACCGACTCCGCTGCAACGCGCCATGCCCACTCGACGAGCTTGCCCGACTCCTGGCAGACGGCCCCTCATCCCCTCGAAGTCAGCACCACATGACCACGACAAGACAAGCCATGGCCGCAGTGCAGCCTGCCACCCCCGAATCCAGGATGGGACGTGGCCACAGAGCTGTGTACCGGGCGGACACCCCTCGCCCAGCACGGCGCTATTGCCACGCAGTCCGTGACATCACTAGCGCCAGAGAGGGCCACGCCCCCATGACGGGCGGTCGGTACGGCCCGCAGGCGGCGGGCCCTACCTGTCCGCGAGCCACCAGAAGGCGGCAAACCTCCAGCAGGCGGCAACAAGGGAGGGCCAACTCCTAGTAGGTGGCCCTCCTTCCCCTTGGAGTCTGTGCACCATTAACCAAATGAGACGGGGTATGGCTACAGTGAGCGCCCGTCAGGCGGTGGGACTGTAACCATGTTCCCCTCGACCAGACCTTCGTCATCGAGGGCGAGGCCACAGTATAAAGCAGTCAACATGGCCCACCAGGCGGCGGGCCCCAGCGGTCGGCGGTGAAGCCGGCAGCCAGAGCCGCTGACGGCCGGGTCCTACACCCGGCCGGATTACCATTGTACCCCTGGGGGGTAGGCCTATATAAACCTCCCAGGCTCACCCATGCAAAGGGTTCAGCACCCACGCCATTGGCACACACACGTAGAGCGAGGAGCAGAGCTAGCCTTGCCCTTCTCCCTCCTCTAGCCGAAACAGCTCAAGGAGCAAGTTGTAGCTACCTTGTTGATCATAGTCATCATGCGGAGACCCCGCAGAGCAGGACTAGGGGTGTTATCTCCGAGGAGAGCCCCGAACCTGGGTAAGATTCGCAGGCGTATGCGGTCTCGCTCACTCCCGCTTCTAGAGCCCGGCGACGTACTCTTGTCCCCATCCATGATAAGCCACCCCCTGGCATATGTCGCACGATATCCCCGACATTTGGCGCCCACCGCGGGGCAAGGTGCACCGTCGCCCGGAAGCACGTTCTGGACGGGAACCCTCTTCCTTCCTGGCGAGCACAGCCAGCCCGGCACGCCCGACGGCGTTCGCGCCGACACACTGCGTGGCGTGGATGCCGCCTGCGCCGTGAGCTACCTCGCTGACCTCGTCGGCAGGATCCGCCTCTCCGACGAGCCCGCACCCAATGCGGGCGCAGCCAGCTCCGAGAGCTGCCTTCTCGACCCCCTCGGCAAGCTTCACATCGTCAATGAGTCGGCCTCCGACCTGGAGTCTGTCGGCTCCACCGACCCACCCGTCGACATGGTCATCGACGCCGACGCCGCGCCTTCTGATACCTTCCCCGGTGCATAGTGATCTTCGATGACCCGCTCCCTACTGCTGACAGTAGCACCGGCACCAGCACCGTCGCCGAGGTGCTGGTCATCAGCCACGATGGAGCCCCCGACGAGGCCGAGCGGGACCCGTTGCGGGCGGCAATGCGAGACCTGTCCGCACCCGTGGCTCCCGGTGCGAACGGTGATACGCTGGAGGCGTGCCGCGTTGCACTCCTCGATAGCGCCAACAAGTTGGCAGCCATGAGACGCCTCACCGAGGCCTACCAGCGCGAGATCGACCGCGCCGTCTGCGGCACGCCAGCTGCTGGCGAACCCAGCCGCGCGGGCACGGTCCGGCAGCGCAGCGCGACCATCGCCAGCATGCTGGGGGCCGATCGCCCAGTCTACGCCACGCCAATGGAGAACTTACGCGCCGCCCAGGCGGCAGCAGACGAGCTGGACCGCCTGGAGGGCGACGAGCGTCGCTGCATGATGGAGCGCGTCCAGCATTTCATCGACGCGGCCGCCGCGCAGCAAGAAGCCGGCCGCCGCACGGCTGAACCCGGCTTGCAGGCCGGGAACCTTCCCCCTCGCCGAGAGCACGGCGCGACCTCCCGGACGCCGACGGGCGGCGCCTGCGACCGAGGAGACCAAGAGCTGGCTGGTAGCCGCAGCTGCACACGCATCACCATCGAGCGCGACCAAGACGGCCGCCCACGAGCAGTAGAACGGCGGGACGATCGTCCGCCTCCCCCGCGCAAGGAGAGGCGCGCCTCCCCGCCGCCCGTTGAGCATCCGACTCTCGGAGGCCGGCTGGGTCCCCATGAAGGAGTCGGAGAGAACGACGCCCGCTACCGGCTCGACCGCTTGGCTTGATCCCTGGCGTTAGAAGAAGAAGATGCGATCGGCCCGCCTTGTTTCGGCCCCTGCATTCGCGACGAGCCCTTCCCCAAAGGGTTCTCGCTTCCTCGAGACACTCCCAAGTACAACGGTTTCGTGAAGCCGGAGGATTGGCTGGTTGACTACTCCACCGTCGTCAGCATAGCAAACGGCAACAAGCGCGTTGTCGTGAAGTACGTTCCACTCATGCTCCAGGGCACGACCCGGACATGGCTGAACAGCCTCAAGCCCTACAGCGTCAACAGCTGGCTGGACTTTACCGAAGTTTTCATCCGCAACTTCACCAGCACCTACAAGCGGCCGCCCAAGCCTCGCCAGCTCTCCCTGTGCATCCAAGGCCCAACTGAGTCCACCCGCGAGTACTTGACGCGGTGGGCCGAACTGCGCAACTCCTGCGAAGGGGTGCATGAGGTGCAAGCCATAGAGTACTTCACTACCGGGTGCCGATAGGGCACCTTACTCAAGCACCGACTCCTCTGCAACGAGCCAGCCACACTCGACGAGTTGCTAATCATAGCGGACAAGTACGCCACCGCCGACTCCTCCATGAAGTTGGAGCTCCGAGTGGACGTGTCTGGAAAGATGCTCCCTCCGGCCCTTCAGACGCCTGCTAGCGACTCTAGTCGGCGCCAGCAGTCGAACGACAACAAACGCAAGGCCCAGCAGCCGGCTTCCACCAGCCGGCAGGTGGCAGCAGTTGAAGACCAACAGCCGGAAGGGCAGCCCGGCCCCAAGCATCAAAAAGGCGGCAAGCCTGCTTGGTTGCCCGCCTTCTCCTTCGAGCAAACCCTTGATGCTCCCTGCAAGTTCCACAGCGGCGCGAAGCCGTCCAATCACACCACCCGGAAGTGCCACTGGCTCACCCGCATTGCCAAAGGCGAAGGACTGCCCACTCCGCCTGCTGGCCCGCCGGCTCCGCCTCCTCAGCAGCCGGCGGCCCGCCCCGTCGGCGCAATCCAAGATGAATTCCCCGAAGAACACGGAGCCTACGTCGTCTTCACCAGTGTGGCCGATGACAGGCACAGCCGGTGTCAGCAGCACCGTGAGGTGAACGCGGTCGCTTCTGAGGTCCCAGAGTTCATGCACTGGTCCGAGAGTCCCATCAGCTGGAGCCGCGCTGACCACCCGGAGGTGATGCCTTCTCCGGGTTCCTACGCCCTGGTGCTGGATGCCACCTTTTCAACAAAGCGGCGAGCCTGTCGCTTCTCCCGAGTTCTGATAGACGGTGGTAGCAGCATCAACATCCTCTACCGTGACACCCTGGAGAAGCTATGCGTTAAGGAGAAGCAGCTCCAGCCCAGCCGGACTGTCTTCCATGGCATTGTACCTGGCCTTTCCTGCTCTCCAATCGGCAAGATCAAGATAGATGTCCTCTTCGGAGACAAAGAGCACTTCCGTCGCGAGCCAATCTGGTTCGAGGTGGTGGACCTGGAGAGCCCCTACCATGCGCTCCTTGGCCGTCCTGTTCTGGCCAAGTTCATGGCGGTGCCACACTACGCTTACCTCAAGATGAAGATGCCGGACACCAAGGGCATTATCACCATAGCCGGCGACTACCAGAAGTCGGCCACATGTGCTAATGCCAGCAGTCGGCTGGCCGAGTCCCTCGTCGTCGCTGCAGAAAGGCGGCTCCTTGACCGGGTTGTGGCCATGGCCAGCAAGCAGCCGGACCTGTCACCAGATCCCAAGGAGTCAGAGGCCCAGGGTTCCTTCCAGCTGGCCAAAGAAACCAAAAAGATTCCCTTGGACCCTGAGCAACCCCGAGAGGTTCGCTGTCGTAGGGGCCCATCTCGATAGCAAATAGGAAAGCGAGCTCGTCGATTTCCTCCGTGAGAATCGGGACATCTTCTCATGGTCTCCCAAGGACATGCCGGGTGTTCCGACGGATTTCGCCGAGCACAAACTACACGTCAGATCAGATGCAAAACCAGTTAAGGAACCCCTCCGCCGCCTGTCAGAAGAGAAGAGAAGAATTGTTGGTGAAGAGATCGCCCGGCTTCTGGCGGTCGGCTTCATCATGGAAGTGTTCTTTCCAGAATGGCTTACCAACCCAGTCCTTGTACTGAAGAAGAACAACAAGTGGCGCATGTGCATTGATTACACCAGCCTCAACAAAGCCTGCCCCAAAGATCCGTTTGCTCTACCTCGGATAGACCAAGTGATTGACTCCATAGCCGGATGCGAGCTGTTGAGTTTTTTGGATGCCTACTCTGGCTACCACCAGATCAAGCTGAACCCGGCCGATCGGCTGAAGACCGCCTTCATCACACCATTCGGAGCCTTCTGCTACCTAACCATGACATTCGGCCTGAGAAATGCCGGTGCCAAGTTTCAGCGTTGCATGCAGAAGTGCCTCCTCAAGCAACTCGGCAGAAATGCCCACGTCTATGTAGACGACATTGTGGTGAAGACGGAGAAGTGTGGCACCCTCCTGGAGGATCTCAAGGAGACCTTCGATAATCTACGCTGTTTTCAAATCAAGCTAAACCCAGAAAAGTGTGTCTTCGGAGTCCCAGCCGGCCAGCTCCTTGGTTTCCTTGTCTCAGAACGCGGCATCGAGTGCAACCCTGTGAAGATCAAGGCCATTGAGTGGATGGAGAGGCCCACCCGGCTGCGAGACATCCAGAAGTTCACCGGGTGCTTGGCATCCCTCAGCCGTTTCATCAGTCGGCTGGGCAAGAAGGCTCTTCCCCTGTACCAGCTAATGAAGAAAACCACTCACTTGAAGTGGAACGACAAGGCGGACGAGGCCTTCCTCCAGCTCAAGAAAATGCTGACTACGCCGCCTGTCCTGGCGGCTCCGGCTGCTAAGGAGCCCATGTTCCTCTACATCGCCGCCACCAGCCGGGTGGTCAGCACTGTCATCGTGGTCGAGCGCCCGGAAGACGGCAAGGCACAGCCGGTCCAGAGGCCCGTCTACTACCTGAGTGAAGTGCTGTCGGCCTCCAAGCAAAATTACCCCCACTACCAGAAGATGTGCTATGGCGTATACTTTGCCGCCAAGAAGCTCAAGCAGTACTTTCAAGAGCACTCCATCACGGTTGTCTGCACCGCCCCACTTGCCGAGACTATAGGCAACATAGATGCATCAGGCCGGGTGGCCAAGTGTGCCATCGAGCTAGCTCCCCACACCATCCTCTACCAGCCCCGCACCGCCATCAAGTCCCAAGCGCTGGCCGACTTCCTCATCGACTGGGCCGAGACCCAGTACCTGCCGCCGGCGCCGGATTCTACCCATTGGCGAATGCACTTTGATGGCTCAAAGATGCGCACCGGTCTAGGAGCTGGCATCGTCCTCAGCTCTCCCAAAGGCGACAAGCTCAAGTACACATTACAAATTCAATTCGCCGCCTCCAACAACGTGGCCGAATACGAGGCACTCGTCCACGGGCTCCGACTGGCCAAAGCAATTGGCATTCGCCGGATTCTATGCTACGGTGACTCAGACTTGGTAGTCCAGCAGTCGTCTGGCGACTGGGACGCCAAGGATGCAAACATGGCGAGCTACCGTTTCCTCGTCCAGCAGATCAGTGGATACTTTGACGGGTGCGAGTTCCTTCACGTGCCACGAGCCGAGAACGAGCAAGCTGATGCCCTGGCACGGATTGGCTCCACCCGCCAAGCGATACCAGCCGGCGTCTCCCTCCAATACCTCCGCAAGCCGTCTATCAAACCATCGCTGGAGTCAGAGTCCATCTTCGTGCCAACTACTCCTGAAACAGTCGGATCCGATACGGGGACTGCAGCAGTCGCACCCGGCCCGGGGACTTCAGAACCTGGCCCAGGGGCTGCGGCAGTCGGCCCTGGGACGTCGGCAGGCGCTCGGGGACTGCAGCAGTCGCACCCGGCACGGGGACTTCAGAACCCGGCCCGGGGGCTACAACAGTCGGCCCGAGAACTTCAACGACACAACAAGCGGCGGCCGACTCCAACCCGCCTCCTCCCAACCCAACCGCCCTGGTCCCAGTGGCCATGATGACAGTGGTCGAAGCATCATCATGGGCGCAGCCCATCCTCAACTTCCTGGTAAACGGAGAGCTACCAACCGACGAGACCTTGGCCCGGCAAGTGTAATGCCGGGCAGCAGCATGCACGATAGTGAACAGAGAGCTTGTCAGACGCAGCGTGACTGGTGTCTTCCAGCGGTGCGTTGAGCCAGAAAAAGCCAAGGCAATCCTCAGAGACATCCATCAAGGCAAATGCGGCCACCACGCGGCCTCCAGATCCCTCGTCGCCAAAGCTTTCCGCCATGGATTCTTCTGGCCGACTGCTTTGGACGACGCCAAGGACTTGGTCAAGAAGTGCAAAGGGTGCTAGAAATTTGGCTCCAAGCAACACCTGCCGGCTTCTGCACTCAAGACCATCCCCCTCACTTGGCCATTTGCCGTCTGGGGGCTGGACATGGTGGGCCCGTTCAAAACAGCACGCGGCGGCATGACTCATCTGCTGGTCGCCGTGGATAAATTCACCAAGTGGATTGAAGCAAAGCCAATTAAGAAGCTGAACGGTCTGACTGCGGTGACCTTCATCACAGATATCACCGTCCGGTACGGCATACCGCACAACATCATCAGCGACAATGGTACAAACTTTGCCAAAGGGGCCTTGGCCCGTTTCTGCGTGACGTAGGGCACCCGACTGGACTTAGCGTCCGTTGCCCATCCGCAGTCAAACGGCCAAGTCGAGCTAGCAAACGGCCTCATCTTGTCCGGCATCAAGCCCCGACTGGTCGAGCCGCTGGAGCGCTCGGCCGGCTGCTGGATCGAGGAGCTACCGGCCGTCCTCTGGAGTCTCCGGACCACGCCGAACAAATCGACTGGCTTCACTCCCTTCTTCCTCGTGTACGGGGCCGAGGCCATCATCCCAACCGACATCGAGTTTGACTCGCCTCGCGTCACCATGTACACAGAGGCGGAGGCAAAGGAGGCGTGAGAAGACGGCGTCGACCTGCTGGAAGAAGGCCGGCTGCTGGCACTCAGCCGGTTCGCCATCTACCAGCAGGCCCTACGCCGCTACCACAGCCGGAAGGTCAAGCCACGATCTTTCCAAGAGGGGGACCTTGTGCTCCGGCTGATCCAGCGAACAGACGGCCAGCACAAGCTCTCGGCCCCTTGGGAAGGACCCTTCGTCATTAGCAAAGCCTTGGGCAACGACTCCTACTACCTCATCGACGCGCAGAAGCCCAGGGCACATAAGAGGGAAGATTCCGGCAAGGAAACAGAGCGCCCGTGGAACGCAAATCTCCTCCGAAGATTTTACAGTTAATGCAGTATGTATCATGCTACCTTTCGTATTAAGAGTGAAGGCATCGGGTCCCTCGAGGAGCACTCGGGGGCTACCCTTTTTCTCTGTACGATAAGCTTATGCCTGAGAGTGTGTTGTTTCATTCCTCCGCCTGGCACCGGGTCCGACCAGTCGGCCCGGGGGCTCGCCTCCTTGTCCTATGTTGGCGCCACCTGCAGTCGGACAAGTACTGTGCCGACATCTAAGCCCTCTCTTGCCCTAAGCCACAGCTCGCAGAGCGACTGTCCGGCTGGCAAGAGCTAAAGGCAGGAAACGGTGTCCACACAAAAAATGACTAAGGAAAAAAGCATCAACATAGGCTAAGCCAGGCTCCTCGCCTCGCCATCCGGCTGCTGAGCAGCCGGCCGGCCGGCTTCTCACTTGACTTGCTACGTTCTAAACGGCCAAGTACCAGACTCAGCCACAGACCACATAGCGGCTGTCCGGCTGGCAGTACAGTAGCCAAAGGAAAGCGGCAAAGGAAAAAGCCTAAAAAGAGCAGAAAAGCAAGACTAAGTCAGAACCCGACAGAGTACAACTTGTGCGAATAAAATTAATTTACATAGCAAAAGCTCTTAGCCAGCATTCAACAAAGTTTGAATACACCCCCAGCGGGTGGAATTGCGCGAATTTACTTGCTTGTTCAAAAGATTACAAGAACAGGAAAAGATAAGATGACGTGGCCATCTAGGCCAGGGGAGCAGCAGGCGGGTCCGACGGGTTGGCAGAGGCAGCGGCGCCGGATGTTGGAGCGACCGACTGAAGGGTCTCGGCCTGATCGCCCCCGGCAGCAGTCGGTGCGGTAGCACGCGGCTTGTTGGTCGAGGCTTGGTCGGGCTGAGGCCGGCTGTCCGCTCCGTCGTCCGGTGCGTCGTCTTTGCCGTCCTTGTCCTCTTCGTCCTCGCCCTCGTCGCTGGAGGCGATCTCTTCCGCCGAGTCCCCCGCATCCCCCGGGTTCAGCCCAAACCAGCTGGGCGGCACCTCAGCGCCTTCCTCGTCCAGCTCGGGGATGAAAACGGTGGTGTTGGTGTACTCGGCGATCGCCGCCGCACGTTGAGTAAGCGCAGGGCCCACTGCCGCCAGCTCCGGTCCGGCCTCCTGCCGGAAGGTGGCCAGCTGGGCCAGGTCCAGCCCAGGATACAACGCCTTGGCGAACTCCAAGGCCGTCCGCGCACCCGCCCGAGCCGCGGTGCCCTTCCAAGCCTCGAAGCGGCCGACCGCTACCTCCAGTCAGTCGGCAGTCCAACTGCGGGTGCGTGGAATTTGAGCGTCGGGCCAAAAGGCGGCCAACACCTGAGCCCCGGAGCGCTACAGGCGACGAAGCTTCCTGTGAGCCGGTTGCAGGCACGTCTTGACGGCCAGAAGCTACTCGCCGAGATTCCAGGGCGCGTTGGGCGCAATGTCCACGCCTGCCTTCCTCCGCATGTCGCGACGCACCTCGATGGCCTGGCTGACGGCGACGGAGTGACCGGGAAAGTATTCTGCACAAGAAGAAGATCAAAGATTAGAAGCCAGAGGCCGACTCCTGCTGTAGTCTACGACTGTTCAAAAGAACAAGGAACTTACCATCAATCATGTCCTCGATTTCGCTGTAGCCGTCGGTCAGGAGTCTCTCCTTCTCGGCCCAGTTCGAGCGTTGAGTCTCAAAATCGGCCTTGAGGGAGTCTTCCTCCTCCTTCAGCTTCTGGAGCTCCGCCTTGTGCCGCTCCGCCTGGTCCACCAGCTCCTTGGCCAGGCAGTCGCATTCCTGGGCCGCCTGGTTGCGCTCCTGCTCCTTGGTATGGAGCGCGGACTCGGCCTCGCCCAGGCGCTGCCGCAGATCTGCGGCGGCCTCTGCCAAAACGGAGAAAAAAGAAAACCATCAACACCAATGGAAAGTAGTTGCCGGGAGATCCGGCCCGACTGCTCAGCAGTCGGCCCGAATCTCGGGGACTACACCCAGCGGGTGCGCTGGCGCGTCCCCGCAAGGAAGAAGACCAAGTACTTACTTCGGCTCTCCGTCAGATCGGCGGTCCGCTTGGTCAGCTCCTGGAGCTGAGAGTTATAGGCGGCCGCACGGATGTTGTGGTAATCCTGCAACAAAGACAACAGAAGAAGGTAACGAGTCAGTACTCGGAGCGCGACCTGAAGTTTCGAGCCGCCTGCTCAGCAGCCGGCCCGGAACTCGGGGGCTACACCCAGTGGGTGCGCTGGCGCGCCCCCACGGAATATTACAAAGAAACGAAAACAAGAAACGTACCCGAACGGCCGCCCGCATCGCCAGGAACTCCTGCGTGTACTGCTGGAGAGCGGCGCCTTGGGCATTGAACCGGGCCAGGACTTCCAGCGAGGCCGTGTTCAAAACACCTGTACCACCCCCAGACGTCCAATCCGGTGGGGCGGCACTGGTAGCCTCGGCGTCGGGGGCCGATGAGCTAGTGGCCCCGACCTCCAACGGCCGCGGTGCTGAGGCCGCCCTCCCCGCACGCCGACGCACCGGGATACGGATTGCAGGAGTCGGACCCACCACCAACTCGCCGCTGGCTGGCGGCACCAGCGGCGCGTCAGGCCGACTGCCCTGGGCGTCGGTAGCCGGCGTGCGCAGGGGCACCTCCGCCTCCGGGATAACAGGGTCCCCTCCCCTCTCTTGGACCGGCTGGTCATCGCCGGCCCCTCCAGTCGTAGCCGGGACCTCCAGCACCACAGGCTCCGCAGATTGCGGACCGGTGGACTCCGGAGCCCGGCCGCGGGACGCCTCCTCCGCCTGCACCTTGGCGGCCACATCCGCCTGCTCCTTGGCCGCGGTGTCGGCTTGTGCCTCGGCCGCCGCGTCGGCCTCCGCCTTCTCCCGGGCCACAGCTTCCCGCTCCTCTCGCGCCTCCCGCGCGTTCTTCTCCATCGCCTCCTAGAGGGCGCCGAGCGGATCCACATGGCGGGGGCCCACGAAGTCGTCTGTTGCCCCGATCACCGAGCTAGATGGGGCTCACGACAAGGAAAGTGGGGCGCTGCGCACCAAAGGAGGAAGAGAATAAAAAGATCGCAAAGATAGAAGAAAAGCAAACGCAAAGCAAGATGCAAGAAAGGACAAGGCACTTACGCGGACACCAGCGGGAGCCGCTTTGGGGCTTTTTGGAAGAGGGAGGCCTTCGCGGCAGCCTCTTGCAGCTTGGTTGTGGCGGTCGAGGTCCTGGCCTTCTTGGGCCGGCTGCCGAACAACCCGACGTCGGCCCGGCGCTTCGGCGCGCCGGCTGCTACAGTCGGCGCGGCCGAGGAGCTGGCGCCCGCCCTGTCAGCGCCATGGGCACGGCGCGGCTCTTCGTCCTCCTCGTCGTCATCCGGCCAATCCCCGAGGCCGCCTCCTAAGGAGCCGCCTGCTCCCTCACCGCCCCCGCCTGTGGCGTCGTCCTCCTCCTGAGCGGCCGCCCCCAAGTCGGGGTCGTCCACGTCGCTCACCGACCGGTCCGCCATGTACTGGTGTCCCGGGGCCGGCGTGTCAGTGGCCGTCTAGCCCGGGAAGCGCTACATCAAGGCCGACTGGTCAGGCGGCAAGAAAGAACCCAGACGAACAAAGAAAAAAAAGAATAAGGAGACGTACCGGAGGCGGTGGGTTGGCTCGGCTGTACGGCGGCTTGCCGAATTGCCACTCCGTCTCCGACAGCTTGCAGTCGGAGAAGAAGTTCACCATGCGGACCACCTCCACGTCCGGCATCACCTTGGTGGACAGCCGGCACGGGTCCCGGCGCCCGCTCATGTCGCTGATCAAGTGAGGCCGGGCTTGGAGGGGCAGCACTCGGCGCTTCACGAACGCGGCCAGCAGGTCCGAGGCCTTGAGGCCCTCCGACGCCGTCATCTCCTGGAGCCGGAGGAGCGTGGTGGAACACGCGGCCGACAGGGTTCTCGGCCGGAACTTCCAGTTGGTGCGAGGCCCAACAGGCGGGCCGGCTGCGTAGGCCGGCAGGTTGACGTAGTCCCGCGTCGAGTGGATATTCTCGACGTAGAAGTATGACTTCTGCCACACTTTGGCTGACTGCAGCACGGCGAGAGCTGGGAAGCGGACTCCAGATCTCGTGCGCCGCACCGTGACGCAGGCTCCGCACTGGGCCACCTCGTTCTTGGCGGCGGTGCCAAGCTTGAGGTAGAAGAGCTCTCCTCACAACTCGAGTGTGGGGAGCGTGCCGAGGTAGCCCTCGCACAGGGTGACGAAGGCGGAGAGCAGCACCACCGTATTCGGAGTGAGGTGGTGGGGTTGCACTCCGTAGAAATCCAAAAACGAGCGAAGGAATCCGCTCGCCGGAAGGCCGAAGCCGCGGAGGAAATGCGACTGGAAGATGACGCGCTCGCCGCCTTCCGGCGCCGGCGAGATCTCCCTTTCGGGGGGGGGGGCACTCACCGTGAACTTTCGCTGCAATGGGGGAGCCGCCGCCGCGTCTGGGCTGGAGAACTCCAATGTCCCCGTCGTGGACATTGGAGCAGTCCCCGTTGCCGCGCACGGCCGTTTTGCGCACATGGGCTCCGTGCCTCGGCGACGACGCAAGGTGGCTGCGGCGCGATGGAGGTCCGCAACGTGCGGGCTGCGGCAGCACTCCTGGCGAGAGGAGAGGCCGCGGGACAGCAAGAAGAAGAGGAAGAATGAAAAGCAAATAGAGGGTGAGAGGATGGCGCGCGTATGTTCTGTCGCCCCTCTCCTCCCCTACTGTAGCCCTCTGGCGGCGGAGTCGAGGGGCGAGACGTGGGGGCGCAGAATTAAGTGTGCCCACTCCCCCCACTGACCCCACGCAGTTACAGACGCCGTAATAGGCGTGTATTAATCGCAGCCATGGGGAGCAACAACCGCCCCGCCTCGGCCGCAGCGGATCCGCACGTGTGCCGAGGCCCTGTAGTGGCGGGCCCAGGCCTGCGGCGACGTCTTGTCGCGCACGCAGGCTGGCAGGCCGGCCTGGCCTGCTGGCGCCGCGTGGCGAGCGAGCAACGGGCGGCAAGCCTGTCGTCCGGCTGGCACTCTACCCGGCCTCCGCCACGACAATTCGAACTCGCCAGGCGGCCGGCCTGGCCTTGGCCGGCTCCTGGCAATCGGCCTCTCCAGAAGACGGACGAAGCCCAACTACCAGACCACTCAGAGTAGGAAGCTGCTGAGGCTCCTCATTTTTCAGCCGCGGTGCCCTACCAGCTTCGGGGACTACTGTCGGAGTAAATGACCACGGGTAGCCACATCAGTCCCCCATGTTATTTTGAGACATCGGGGCTGGCTGCGCCCCTCACACCTTCCGGAAGGACGATCGCCTTCTTGTGCCGGCTGGTCCAAGAGACCGGCTGCTAGAAGGCGGCAAGACCATGGAAGGCGGCCGTGAGGGGGCCGACTCCTGGCAGACGGGCCCTCGTCCCCTTGAAGTCAGCACCACATCACCACGACACGACAAGGCATGGCTGCAGTGCAGCCTGCCACCCCCGAATCCAGGATGGGACGTGGCCACAGAGCTGTGTACCGGGCGGACACCCCTCGCCCAGCACGACGCTATTGCCACGGAGTCCGCGACATCACTAGCGCCAGAGGGGGCCATGCCCCCACGACGGGCGGTCGGTATGGCCCGCAGGCGGCGGGCCCTACCTGTCCGCGACGCGAGCCACCAGAAGGCGGCAAACCTCCAGCAGGCGGCAACAAGGGAGGGCCGACTCCTAGCAGGCGGCCCTTCTCCCCCTTGGAGTCTGTGCACCATTAACCAGATGAGATGGGGTATGGCTATAGTGAGCGCCCGTCAGGCGGCGGGACTGTAACCACGTTCCCCTTGACCAGACCTTCGTCATCGAGGGCGAGGCCATAGTATAAAGCAGTCAACATGGCCCACCAGGTGGCGGGCCCCAGCGGTCGGCGGTGAAGTCGGCAGCTAGAGCCGCTGACGGCCGGGTCCTACACCCGGCCGGATTACCATTGTACCCCTGGGGGGTAGGCCTATATAAACCCCCCAGGCTCACCCATGCAAAGGGTTCAGCACCCACGCCATTGGCACACACACGTAGAGCGAGGAGCAGAGCTAGCCTCTCCCTTCTCCCTCCTCTAGCCGAAACAGCTCAAGGAGCAAGTTGTAGCTACCTTGTTGATCATAGTCATCATGCGGAGACCCCGCAGAGCAGGACTAGGGGTGTTATCTCTGAGGAGAGCCCCGAACCTGGGTAAGATTCGCAGGCGTATGCGGTCTCGCTCACTCCCGCTTCTAGAGCGCGGCGACGTACTCTTGTCCCCATCCATGATAAGCCACCCCCTGGCATATGTCGCACGATATCCCCGACAACATACCTCCTAGATAAAAATATCTATGTCAACTTGATGGGCATAATTTGTCATAAACACGAAATGCAACAAATATTTATAAAAGAGAATATACCGCATCCGAATCATAAACCGGACGAGGGCCGACTGGGACGGATATCAAAACCATGCCACTATGTATAACAAACAACGTACGGGTAAGCAGATTATACAAGTAACTATCTAAATCACACAAACATGATTTTTTTTTTGTAAAAGGGATAAGAACAAGAGGCTCACCAAGGTATTGCCGGCGACGGGACGGTGCGGGCGATCGACGGTGGTTAGGACGGGGACATGAAGACACTAAGTAAACCACACATACATATTCAAAGTAAGAAGTTAATTTGATCTCAAATTGCATATAAATCAAATAAACTACCACATATAATTACTCCCAAATTAAAACCCACAAATCACTATACTTATAGAGCATTGCAAGAGCTAATCTAGCAATGAGAGATGAAAGAACAAAGTTGCTAACCTTTGTGAACACTTGGATGGATGGGGTGCCTTCAAATCTTGATAAATTTTGGGAAAATGGAGGTGAGCTCGAGCATGAGGGGACGAAAACAGAAAGCTTCGGCTCGGGCTAGACGAAGCACTATATATAGAGTTATCTTTAGTCTCGGTTGGTTATACGAACCGGGATTAAAGATTCACCTCTAGTACCGGTTCGTGACACGAATCGGTACTAAATACCACCCTGGTGTCAGGCTGGGGCCCCACGAGCATATTTAGTACCGGTTCGTGTCACGAACCGGTACTAGAGGTTCAACACGAACCGGGACTAATGATGCCCGCCCCCTAGCCGTTGGAACCAGGACTAATGGTCACATTAAAAACGGTCCGTTTCCAAACTGGGACTAATGGGGCTCACGTAAAGTCGTTTTTCTACTAGTGTTAAGGGACAAGCTTGGGACAAGTTTTTCCGGGCAGAGGGAGTAATTAACTCTACTAGATAATACTTTCTCCGTTTCAAAATAAGTATCTTAACTTTAGTATAACTTTGAGTATAAAGTTGTGACACATATTTTGAGACGGAGGGAGTAGTAGGGACCACCCACGTGATAGCATGCATAACCATCCATCAAGGAACCAGTGAGTGCCAATCGGACGATATAGCTAGCGGCTGATGTAAACGTAGAAATCAGTCAGGTGATTACAATCGTTTTCCTTCTCTCATTTATGAATAACTGCCCAGGTTCAACTGATCAACTTTTTTTTTCCGTAAAAGAAAAACTCTTTTTTTTACAGAACTGATCAACTCTACCAACACAGATAGTTGTTATTCCGCCCTACAGGCTACAACTGCCTAACGGATGAAGTATGTCGCAGGTTGTACGCACGAGGAAATCAGGCGTCAATTAACAGTAGAATTCACAGCCTAAATATTTCTGACTTGATTTTCTTTATTTTACTATCTCGAATGTAGCATTTCTAACAAATCCCTAAAAAATAGAGTAAGATACGGTCGAGTAAACCTTAGTGGAGTATATTTACTCCACTAAGTTTTGGTCGGTTCTAGTGGCTTCATGTGTGGTTACACTGCGAAGTGTGTGCATGATGCGTCCTACCTCGATCGGTTTCGGTCATCACGCACAGGTATTCATCTACCAGTTGGTGAATGTTTGATGGTTGTGTGCATCGCTTCATGCAGACACACGGGAGATTATCCTCCTTTTTGGAAAAAAACTTGATGGATCTCATGGCGATCCTTTGATTAATTAGCATCACTGGTGCAAATTTGTTGGAACAATCCATGTTTAGCTGAGGTTCCAGTTACTTAGGTGCATAGACAATTACTAGCCACTGGGATATCTGTCTGATGGATCTCTTTGTATGCAGCTAAGTCGTCCCTGAAGGGCTGCAGAGCAAGAAGGAGAAAGATGAGCCACATAGGCTCGTATAAGACAATAATCCCTGGTTAATCTTTAAGGCCTATGAATGTGCACGGCAAGTTGTGGAAAGTTTGATGGAAAGTTTAGTACCATACTGCTACAATAAAATGAGTAAGATCTCTTTATAACGGCTGCTCTACCACTTGCTATTGGGAGCTTGAGAATAAGAGCCGCACACGCGCTCCTCCTTCTCCGTCGTCCTCCTTACCTCAATTAACGTTGGACCGAGGTTTTTGGGAGCGTATCGATGCGACTGCACCCCATCCATCTCCGTCTTCGTCCGCCTCTGCTTCCATTACTTCCCCTGCATCGACACCATGGTCGAAGACGCCGCCGCCAAGAAGAAGGCCACAGACGACGCCAAGGCTGCTGTTGCCGCCGCCGCGTTGGCCTGGCCAACCGAAGGGTATGATCTGTGCATCCCTCGTTTACTCGTACATGTGCTAGCCGCATATATGCTGTTCATAAATATTTTGGTTCTATGTACTGTACATGCTCACATGCTTAGGTATCGATATGAGATGCATACCGTATTTATCATATTTACTGTTTACTCGTGGATTAGATTAGTCGAAAATGTGCTATTATTTCCAACAAATATGGCACGTGCAGATCAGCATGCAGATGAACAATGAGGACGAGCCAACTGCGTACATCGTCCCTGCCGGCGATGGGGCCGCCGTGGGCATGCAGCAGTCTGTCCTAGACGAATTCGATTTCCTCCTCTCGGACCACGACGGTGGCTGCAGCTTCCCCTCCTCGTCCTCCACCTCCTCCTCGTTCAGTCCCGCCTCGCTCTCTTGCAGCCCGGAGAACTCCTCGGCGCACGCCCTCGGGACGCCCGCCGCCGGCCTGCAGTTCCCCGAGGTCTCCTCGCATGTACCGCCGGTGGTGCTCCCATGTGACGACGACTACCACCAGTACGTCCTGAACTTCCACGACATGGCCGCAATGGAGCCTGGTGTGGTGCCGGCAAGCGCGTTCAGCCGCTACGCGCGGCACCTCGGCGCGAGGCGGAGGCCGAAGCCGACATGCGGGCAGAAGATGTTCAAGAAATCCATGTCCGTACCAGTCAAGATGCAGACGGTGATGAGGTACAGCCACCAGCAGCACCACTTCCAGCAAGCGTCGGCGGAGGCCGAGCTGTCGTCGGTGAACCAGCTGCAGTGTTGAACATGTGTACATGTAACTAGGTCTGGGTCTTGTGTGCAGTACCTGTTGTGTCGGTCTTTCTCTGTATGTACGTGTATCTTAGGAGACACGATACCGGTCACACCCCTTGTACCTATATATATGTGCCTAGTGCACGATCAATGAAATATCGATGCACCAAATCATTCTCTACATGGTATCTATCGCAAGTCGATTCTCTCCCGCTTCTGCCTAACCCTAGCCGCCGCCGCCTCGGGCCGCCGCCGCCGCCGCG
>JAAAXO010000297.1:0-42418 GCA_011799875.1 Thinopyrum elongatum | reverse complement strand
GCCCCGCCCGTGCCTCGCCACCAGCCGCCACCCCCCGCGCCTCCGGTGTTCTTCCCCCTCCCGCCCACGCCCCCTGCCCCTCCCGCTGCCCCCAGCAGCCGCAGCAGGGTGGCAGGCGCCGCGGCAACCGCCGCGGGGCGGAAGCAAGCAGGCGCCAGGGGGGCCCCTCGTCAGCAGCAGCAGCAGGCCACCCCACCCTGGACGTATGGCACCAACCCGTGGATGGGTGTCGTCCACGCGTACTCGATGCCGGTCCCTCGGGCTCCCGCTCCGGGCATCCTTGGGCCTCGTCCGGCGAGCCACCAGGCGCTCTTCACCGCGCAGAACGCCACTCCCTACAGCGGCTACGGCGCCGCGCCCGCCTACGGTGCCTACGGCGCCGCTCCCGCGCCGGCCTACGGAGGGTTTTTCCCTCCCCAGGTGCCGCCGCCATGGGACCCGGCCCTCCTCGCTGCTCTGCACTCGGCTCCGTCACCAAGTACCTACGGTGGTGGAGGTGACTGGTACATGGACTCGGGCGCCACCGCTCACATGACTGCTCATCCCGGTAATCTTACGTCTTCCACTCCCGTTCATACTCCCACTCGCATCATCGTTGGTAACGGTTCCTCTCTACCCATTACACATGTCGGTCAAATGTCGTTTCCTTCTACTTCTACTCCCATTAACATGTCTAATGTTCTTGTTTCCCCTAACCTAGTTACCAACCTTGTCTCTGTTCGTTGCCTTGCTCGTGAGAATCCTATCACTGTTGAATTTGACGACCTTGGCTTTTCTGTGAAGGACGCCTGTACACGGATGGTACTCCACCGATGTGACAGCCCGGACGAGCTTTACCCAGTGCATCCTTCCGGTGCCACCACCACCACCCGTCCTGCCGCCCTCGCCGCTAGTGTCGATCTTTGGCACGCCCGCCTCGGTCACCCCAACTCCTCCATTTTGCGTCAGATTCTTCAGAGTTTTTCATTCTCATGTAATAAGGTTGACGACCACTCCTGTGAGGCCTGCTGTCTTGGCAAGCACGTTCGTCTCCCCTTTAGCGAGTCTACACACATTTCTACCTTTCCATTTCAGTTATTGCATAGTGATGTTTGGACGTCCCCGGTTGCAAGCAACACGAGTTATTTATACTATTTGGTGATATTGGATGATTTTTCCCATTATGTGCGGACGCTCCCTCTCTGTCGCACGTCCGACGCTCTTTCCACACTCACCGCTTTTTATTCATATGTCACCACACAATTTGGTCGTCCTATTCTTGCCTTGCAAACTGACAACGAAAAAGAGTTCGATAACGTCGCCGTCCGCAATCTCCTTGCGTCGCACGATACTATCTTCCGGCTCACTTGCCCCTACACGTCACAGCAGAATGGCCGCGCTGAGCGCGTCCTCCACACTCTTAATGACTGTGTCCGCACGTTGCTCTTCCACTCCAACGTGCCTCCTCGGTTCTGGCTGGATGCCCTCGCGACCGCCAGCCTTCTTATTAACATTCGCCCATGTCGTCCCCGCTGGAACTACTCCCCCAACCAGCTCCTCTTCGGTGCAGCTCCATCTTATGATGGTCTTTGCATTTTCGGGTGTCTCTGTTATCCTAGCACCGCGTCCACCACTCCTCATAAACTCGCTCCCCGGTCGCTTCCTTGCATCTTCCTTGGTTATCCTCCCAACACCAAAGGTTACCGGTGCTATGATCCAGTGTCCCACCGCGTTATCACTTTGCGGCATGTGTACTTTGATGAGCTGGTGTTCCTGTTTCAGCAGGTACCATCGGCGCCTCCCGCGGTGCGACTCGCCCCCGCTCCCACCCCTGGCGAGTCGCCCTCTACGCCGCGCCGAGCGCTGGGCTCGGCCCTGCCCGCGTTTCCAGCACCGGCTACGCCCTCCCGCGGCGCCTCGGGTGTGGCTGTCCCCTCGGGCGCCCCCGCCGCCGTGGCCCCTGGCGCCCCCGCCGCCGCCGCGGCCCCTGCCGCCCCCTAGGGCGCCCCCGGCGCCGTGGCCCCGCTGGCCGCCCCCGACGCCACGGCCCCTTCGGCCGTTCCGGAGACCGGCTCGAGCTCATCCTTTCCGATCCCATCTCGGCTCCGCCGGCTGCTGCCGCACCTCTCACCGGTGTGGTCGCTCGGGCTCGGACTGGGACGTTTCGTCCCAGCACGCGCTACACCTCCGACGAGTACGCGTGCGCCGCGTCCACCTCGGACCCGTCCCCGCTCCCCAGCTCCGTCCGCGCAGCCCTTCGGGATCCGAACTGGCTTGCTGCGATGCGTGAGGAGTTCGACACCCTGCAGCGCAACCATACATGGCAGCTTGTCCCGCGGCCTCCCCGTGCCAACATCATCACTGGCAAGTGGGTCTACCGCCACAAGACTCGCCCCGACGGTTCCCTTGAGCGCTACAAGGCGCGTTGGGTTGTGCGCGGCTTTCGCCAGCGCGCCGGTGTGGACTTCCCCGACACCTTCGCCCCGGTTGTCAAACCGGGCACGATTCGCGCTGTTCTCCAGCTCGCTGTTTCTCGCGCCTGGCCTGTTCACCAGCTCGACGTGTCCAATGCTTTTCTGCATGGCCACCTCGACGAGCAGGTGTTCTGTCAGCAACCTACTGGTTTCGTCGACACCGACTATCCGGACCACGTGTGCTTGCTCTCCCGTTCTCTCTACGGGTTGAAGCAAGCGCCTAATGGTCCTCTACTAGCCTTTTTTCTTTCATCCCCTCCCCCAGAAAAAGAAAGAAACCCCCCCCCCCCCCCCCCCCCCACCCCCCCCCCCCCCCCTGGCAGGCGCCGCGGCAACCGCCGCGGGGCGGAAGCAAGCAGGCGCCAGGGGGGCCCCTCGTCAGCAGCAGCAGCAGGCCACCCCACCCTGGACGTATGGCACCAACCCGTGGATGGGTGTCGTCCACGCGTACTCGATGCCGGTCCCTCGGGCTCCCGCTCCGGGCATCCTTGGGCCTCGTCCGGCGAGCCACCAGGCGCTCTTCACCGCGCAGAACGCCACTCCCTACAGCGGCTACGGCGCCGCGCCCGCCTACGGTGCCTACGGCGCCGCTCCCGCGCCGGCCTACGGAGGGTTTTTCCCTCCCCAGGTGCCGCCGCCATGGGACCCGGCCCTCCTCGCTGCTCTGCACTCGGCTCCGTCACCAAGTACCTACGGTGGTGGAGGTGACTGGTACATGGACTCGGGCGCCACCGCTCACATGACTGCTCATCCCGGTAATCTTACGTCTTCCACTCCCGTTCATACTCCCACTCGCATCATCGTTGGTAACGGTTCCTCTCTACCCATTACACATGTCGGTCAAATGTCGTTTCCTTCTACTTCTACTCCCATTAACATGTCTAATGTTCTTGTTTCCCCTAACCTAGTTACCAACCTTGTCTCTGTTCGTTGCCTTGCTCGTGAGAATCCTATCACTGTTGAATTTGACGACCTTGGCTTTTCTGTGAAGGACGCCTGTACACGGATGGTACTCCACCGATGTGACAGCCCGGACGAGCTTTACCCAGTGCATCCTTCCGGTGCCACCACCACCACCCGTCCTGCCGCCCTCGCCGCTAGTGTCGATCTTTGGCACGCCCGCCTCGGTCACCCCAACTCCTCCATTTTGCGTCAGATTCTTCAGAGTTTTTCATTCTCATGTAATAAGGTTGACGACCACTCCTGTGAGGCCTGCTGTCTTGGCAAGCACGTTCGTCTCCCCTTTAGCGAGTCTACACACATTTCTACCTTTCCATTTCAGTTATTGCATAGTGATGTTTGGACGTCCCCGGTTGCAAGCAACACGAGTTATTTATACTATTTGGTGATATTGGATGATTTTTCCCATTATGTGCGGACGCTCCCTCTCTGTCGCACGTCCGACGCTCTTTCCACACTCACCGCTTTTTATTCATATGTCACCACACAATTTGGTCGTCCTATTCTTGCCTTGCAAACTGACAACGAAAAAGAGTTCGATAACGTCGCCGTCCGCAATCTCCTTGCGTCGCACGATACTATCTTCCGGCTCACTTGCCCCTACACGTCACAGCAGAATGGCCGCGCTGAGCGCGTCCTCCACACTCTTAATGACTGTGTCCGCACGTTGCTCTTCCACTCCAACGTGCCTCCTCGGTTCTGGCTGGATGCCCTCGCGACCGCCAGCCTTCTTATTAACATTCGCCCATGTCGTCCCCGCTGGAACTACTCCCCCAACCAGCTCCTCTTCGGTGCAGCTCCATCTTATGATGGTCTTTGCATTTTCGGGTGTCTCTGTTATCCTAGCACCGCGTCCACCACTCCTCATAAACTCGCTCCCCGGTCGCTTCCTTGCATCTTCCTTGGTTATCCTCCCAACACCAAAGGTTACCGGTGCTATGATCCAGTGTCCCACCGCGTTATCACTTTGCGGCATGTGTACTTTGATGAGCTGGTGTTCCTGTTTCAGCAGGTACCATCGGCGCCTCCCGCGGTGCGACTCGCCCCCGCTCCCACCCCTGGCGAGTCGCCCTCTACGCCGCGCCGAGCGCTGGGCTCGGCCCTGCCCGCGTTTCCAGCACCGGCTACGCCCTCCCGCGGCGCCTCGGGTGTGGCTGTCCCCTCGGGCGCCCCCGCCGCCGTGGCCCCTGGCGCCCCCGCCGCCGCCGCGGCCCCTGCCGCCCCCTAGGGCGCCCCCGGCGCCGTGGCCCCGCTGGCCGCCCCCGACGCCACGGCCCCTTCGGCCGTTCCGGAGACCGGCTCGAGCTCATCCTTTCCGATCCCATCTCGGCTCCGCCGGCTGCTGCCGCACCTCTCACCGGTGTGGTCGCTCGGGCTCGGACTGGGACGTTTCGTCCCAGCACGCGCTACACCTCCGACGAGTACGCGTGCGCCGCGTCCACCTCGGACCCGTCCCCGCTCCCCAGCTCCGTCCGCGCAGCCCTTCGGGATCCGAACTGGCTTGCTGCGATGCGTGAGGAGTTCGACACCCTGCAGCGCAACCATACATGGCAGCTTGTCCCGCGGCCTCCCCGTGCCAACATCATCACTGGCAAGTGGGTCTACCGCCACAAGACTCGCCCCGACGGTTCCCTTGAGCGCTACAAGGCGCGTTGGGTTGTGCGCGGCTTTCGCCAGCGCGCCGGTGTGGACTTCCCCGACACCTTCGCCCCGGTTGTCAAACCGGGCACGATTCGCGCTGTTCTCCAGCTCGCTGTTTCTCGCGCCTGGCCTGTTCACCAGCTCGACGTGTCCAATGCTTTTCTGCATGGCCACCTCGACGAGCAGGTGTTCTGTCAGCAACCTACTGGTTTCGTCGACACCGACTATCCGGACCACGTGTGCTTGCTCTCCCGTTCTCTCTACGGGTTGAAGCAAGCGCCTCCGGCCTGGTACCAGCGGATCGCGGCCTTCCTTCAGCAGCAGGGGTTCCGGTCCACACGGTCCGATGCCTCCCTGTTTGTTTATCACCAGGGCACCACCACCGCGTACCTTCTTCTCTACGTCGATGACATCATCCTGACTGCGTCCTCGCCAGCGCTACTTCAGCAGATCACAGCTCGCCTCGGCACCGAGTTCGCCCTCAAGGACTTGGGGGCTCTCCACTACTTCCTCGGCATCAAGGTTGTTCGCCGGGCCACTGGCTTCTTGTTGCATCAGCAGAAGTATGCCTACGAGCTTCTGGAGCGAGCCGGCATGCTTAACTGCAAGCCTGCTTCTACGCCTGTCGACACGAAGGCTAAGGTGTCCGCCGTCGAGGGTTCTCCGGCGTCTGACGCTCCCTTCTACCGCTCCATCGTCGGTGCTCTTCAGTACCTCACGCTGACGCGTCCGGACATTCAGTACGCTGTCCAGCAGGTGTGCCTTCACATGCATGCTCCTCGTGATACTCATTGGGCTTTGGTGAAACGTATTCTCCGGTACCTACATGGCACCACAGCTATGGGTCTCACCCTGATGGCATCACCTGACACCAGCCTTGTCGCCTACTCCGACGCCGACTGGGCTGGGTGTCCCGACACTCGACGCTCCACTTCCGGCTACTGCATCTACCTCGGGCCCTCTCTGATTTCGTGGTCGTCTAAACGACAACCCACGATCTCACGATCGAGCGCTGAGGCTGAGTACAGGGTTGTGGCCAACGCCGTCGCGGAGTGCTCTTGGCTACGATAGCTACTTCAGGAGTTGCTATGTGAGGTTACCAAGGCGACGCTTGTCTACTGTGACAATGTCTCCGCGGTGTACCTCGCTGCCAACCCTGTCCATCACCGACGGACGAAGCATATTGAGCTCAACATTCACTTCGTCAGGGAGCACGTCGCACTTGGTCGTGTTCGAGTTCTACATGTGCCCACCGATCAGCAGTTCGCCGATGTTATGACGAAGGGACTACCCACCTCGACGTTCGAGGGTTTTCGGTCTAGTCTCTGCGTCACCGGCGACGCTTCGACTGCGGGGGGGTGTTGAACATGTGTACATGTACGTAGGTCTGGGTCTTGTATGCAGTACCTGTTGTGTCGGTCTCTCTCTGTATGTACGTGTATCTTAGGAGACACGATACCGGTCGCACCCCTTGTACCTATATATATGTGCCTAGTGCACGATCAATGAGATATCGATGCATCAAATCATTCTCTACATGCAGCACATGATCTCCGAGCGCAAGCGCCGGGAGAAGCTCAACGACAGCTTCCAGGCTCTCAAGACCGTCCTTCCTCCTGGCTCCAAGGTACATATAAACATAACTTAAAAGCATGCATATTAATTTGAGTGTGTCTAGGGCACATCTAGATGTGCCATAGTTATTGCACATATAAGAGACTTAATCAAGCATACAAAGAAAAAGAAAAAGGAAAAAGAAAATGCACACACAAATCTCCGTGTAAGATCAGTGATATAGAACTTAGATGTGCAATACTTATGGCACATCTAGATGTGCTTTAGCAAAACTGTATTAATTTCTCCGAAAGCAGTAGCATGTTCTTTGACCAGCTAGCTAATGATCATTTGTCTCTCGCTTTACAGAAAGACAAGACGTCGATACTGATCACCACGAGGGAGTACGTGAACTCCCTCAAGTCCAAGGTCTGCGATCTCGAGGAGAAGAACAAGGCGCTCCAGGCGCAGCTGGCCGAGTGCGCCCTCGCCGCCGGGGTCGAAGAAGACGACGCCGAGAAGGTTGAAATCCAAATAACCAGAGCGGCGGCGGATCGGGAAGATGGGACGACTACAAGTGAGGTTTGCACGGTGAAGATTGCGGCGAGGCCGGTGCATGGCAACACGATGGACGTGGTGCTCAGGACGCTGCAGTGCCTCACTAATCAAATGGGGGAAGACGACGTCAGCCTGGTGGCGATGAGCACCAGCGACGGCGACGGCGGCCTCACCGGAGCATTCCTGACGATGCAGCTCAAAGTAATGCACTTTTCTTATTCTTTTCTTTACAGTATGCTTACTTCCTCCTTCCATCTATATAGGGCCTAATGCGTTTTTCGACGCCAACTTTGACCAAATATTAAAGGAATAATATATGACATGCAACTTAGACAAAGCTGACCATCAAATTCGGATGTGAAAGGAGCTTCCAACGATATAATTTTCACATTATACCTTTCATGATCTATTAATCTTGTCAATAATCAAAGGCGGTCTTGAAAAACGCATTATGCCCGATATAGATGGAAGGAGGAGTAGATATTTTGATGGGAACCTCCAATTTTTTGAAATAAATAAAATTGTACTTTCTCCATTCCCTTATACAAGGCCACAAATTCAAATTAAAGTTACCATGTAAAATTTAATGAGTACTTCGCAAGACATCTTTTATTTTTGTTAACCGGGATCATTAATACGCCATATGCATGTAAGGAAGAAATAAGTAAGCTGTAGCTGAGTGCCATTATGATTACATGCATGCAAGTATTAAACAAGTTACTAGTACAAGAAAACATCATTAATTTTTATCTCAATTACTGTTGATGGCCTTGTATAGATGCAAAATGTATTTTTAATAATAGCCTTGTATAAAGAAATGAAGGGAGTATATATAATCAACCAACTGAGGCGGGCATGCATGATGTAAAATTGTACTAGCAAGTACAATCCAATAATTTGATCACGTGTTGGCTTCATTTCGACAAGTTGGGCAATGGACGTGTCACACACACTCCGGGCGAAACCCTAATCGTGCATGCACACGCGAATAGTAGTAAGAGCATCTTCAACAGACGCGTGCTAAATAATTTTTACAACGTTGAAATAACAATTTTTTTGCGCTCAGTAGAGCGTTGGTTCCGGTGGCCGCGGTAAAATATGGCGCGCGTGAGCAGCTCCAGCAGGCGCTACAACAAACGGCGCGCGCGAGCAAGCGGTACTATGATGCAACATATATGACAACTATGAAATAACATATAGATAAATTTCAAATAGCATAGTTCAAGCCCAACACCACAAACTAGTCCATATGATACAAATAAAAATAGATAAAAACAATACTACGACGCAAATATACTAGTCCATACGATACAAACTACTCCTCGTTGTTGTCGTCCTCGTCCTCGGTGGTGTAGTCCGACGACAGAAAGACGTCATCCCACCAAGGATCATTGTCGTCGAAGATCGACACATATCCCAGTTCGCACTGAGCTATCGCCAGTGCCTTCCGCGCGCGCCTGTCCGCCCGATCCGCGGCTCACAGCGTACTCCTCTCCGCCTAGAAGTCGTTCTCGGCGGCGACATCCTCTGAGAAGCACTGGTGCCACTCCGCCATGGCGTACTCGTCCGCCTCGGCAATGAGGAGGCGGCGCTCCCGCCTACGCTAGATGCGGCGGTCCTCGTCGGTGATGAGCCGCGGCGGAGGTCGACTACGCTCTTGACGATCAGACCGTTGCCACAGAGCTTCCAGGCAAGCACCGCCTTTTTGAGCATTCCGATATCGCCTACTCTTCTCTCTCTTATGCTTGCATTAGAAGTTGCTGCTGCTACTGTTATCCTATATCTGCTGCATAGCCTGTTTAATTGTAACCTGCAATGCCCCGCTGGATTCTCAGAAGACCCGATCAACGGGATCGAAGACCAGGCCCCTACATTGCACATCACTTCCCCCTTAACTGCTCGACACTACTGGGTTAATATCGAGTGCCGAGGGTGATACCTCGTCAGCACTTCTGATGATAACCTTGTAGGTTAGTTATTCGGTCGTGGTAAGCGAGGGTGATTCCTCCTACACCACCCCCGATAACGACATCGTTGAGCAACTGCTTAAGTGTGGACCTCGAGCATGATGCCTCTTTAGTTCACCTTGATGTTTACATCAGGTGGGAATCCAACGAGGGTGATGCCTCGGATTCCTTCTTGATATGGTAGCCACACGGATGCCTTTACATTATTGATGATACTGTTTGTTCTGGATAAAGACGGGTCGGCCCTGAGGGGTACCCGCACGAGTTTATGATGAGAGTGATATGGAAACGGGTGGACCTGGATGGTGCCCGAGAGTTGAACACGAGGCGAGGCCGGGCATTCCTAGCCCTTGCCGCAAGTCCTCGAGACAGGGCGACGGGGTCACATCTTTCGTGAGTCTCTGCTCGTTACCGCAATACCAACACACTAATGGTTTGGATATTTGATCCGAGGGGCCTCTGGCCTGATAGCACTAACCATCACGTGGGCATAGTATGGGCGTTCTGCGTCGTATACATCAGCCGAAGCTTATTTGACGTCAGTAAGGAGCGGCGCACGCCGAGTTGGACTGGGAACGCAGCCACGCTTGTATAAGGGGTTGCTAGGTCTGCTCTCGGTGGCCCCGTAACGTGCAGGAGTTACCGGGGCGATGTCCGAAGACCCCTGGGGGCATAGGTTTAGTCCGGCATGCTGACCTCTCTTTTAAGCCTAGGTCGGGTTGCGGCGTGTCGTTTGGCCGAGGCCGGGCATGACACAGAAAAGTGTGTCCGGCCGGAGTTAAGCGAGCGTGGTGGGTAAGTTGGTGCACCCCTGCAGGGGAGAAACAATCTATCGATAGCCTGTCCTACGGTAACGGACACTCGGAGTTGTATCCCGATCGGTACAACTAGAACTGGTGACTTGAGATGATACTGAATAGTATGGCTCTGGGATTGCTTTCTCGCAGGGAGTCGAGAAAGGATCTCTGGGCGAGGTTGATGACATTACTACTACTTTACATTATGTTAATCTGCACTCTTCTAATGCTGCAAGACTGATGAAGATGCTAGTCTTCGATAGGACTAGGCTCTCCCATCTATTCTGGTATTTCTGCAGCCCAGACCACATATACAGCCCTCCTTTGAAAATGTTGCATATGTAGTGTAGATCCTTGCTTACTGAGTACTTCGGATGAGTACTCACGTTTGCTTTTCTTTCTTTTTCTCCCCATATCCATATGTCGCCGCCAGATGACGGAGCCCCTGAGATAGCTGCCCCTGTCGATGACTACGGCTACTACTACTACCCTCCCGGCGAGTACTACTACGAGGAGCCGACTGACGACCAAGAGTAGGATTCGGAGGGTCCTAGGCAGGAGGCCTACGCCTTTCGATCGTAGTATTTTATTTTGCCCCGCCTTTCTAGAGGCCTATCTGTAATTCTGCTATATCTGTACCCAGATATCTGATGCTTCCGCTGACACTTGTATGCCATCGAGCTATGTATTCGAGCCCTCGAGGCCCTGGCTTGTAATATAAAGCTTGTATGACTTTATTTATGTTTTAGAGTTGTGTTGTGATATCTTCAAGTGAGTCCTTAGGCTTGATCGTGTGCATTTGCGTGTATGGTTAGTGCACGATTAAGCCGGGGTCATCACAGGTTGGTATCAGAGCCGACTGCCTCTAGGAATCCCCCTTTCCAACTCCTTGGCCGAAGTTGAGTCTAGTATCTGAAAAACTATTTTACTAACTTGGCTGTGTGGCTTACGGGCCCACGTCGCCAATTGGGTGGTATTAGGATCTTTTATTCCTCGTCTATACTCTGGGACTCTGATCTCTCTTCTATTCGGGTTTAATAAATTT
Source organism: Thinopyrum elongatum (assembly GCA_011799875.1). NCBI lineage: Eukaryota > Viridiplantae > Streptophyta > Magnoliopsida > Poales > Poaceae > Thinopyrum > Thinopyrum elongatum. The sequence continues at coordinate 31,443 of JAAAXO010000297.1, read as the reverse complement.
ACTAACGCCGACACTTAGGATATCGTAAATCATTTTCCTTTCCATTGTTTTGTTTAACCTTTCTCTTCAAGATCTGTTATACTTCTCATCGTCAAATGAGAATCCTGAATTTCCTTTATTTCAGATGGATCGTCTGTTTCCACCGCGCCCTACGACGCAGCTTGTGCTTCACACTTGGGCTCGTGATGCCCCTGGGTTTCCAGCTGTTCTGATCGCTCTCTTGACCAGACTGGGTTACCGCTGGTACCCCGAGTACATGGTCTACGAGGTTTACCGCGAGTTCAACCAGGAGCAGTACTATGCTGATGTTCACATCTATGATCAGCAGGATGACTCAGACACTAAGCTGTACCTTTTGCACGGTATCGGCGTGACGATAGAGATGGCAGTCCATGATGCCGCCTACTCTGCTGTCGCACGTCTCCGAGGAGAGCACAACGCTAGCTTGGATGCTTCTAAGTTTCGATACATTCCGTATGCCCCTGCTGGGGATGCTACTAGATACTACACGGCTATCTGTGCCCCGTACGAGCCTCGTCGCTACGATCCATGAGTTCTGATTCAGTGTACTCAAGCTCTGGACCGCACTGTTCGGGCTCTGGCCGTCGAGTTGTTTGCCACTCGAGTACGACTCTACGAGGCTATGACGCAGTTGCTACCAGCTGTTCGTGCAGGGATACATACGGAGCACATCCTTTACCCGCGCAGGACCGAGATGCCACCAGGGATCGATTAGCTTGCTGTGGGAGGTCACACACCTGCACGTGGACCTCTTCTTTCAGCTCGAGACCGGGTTCTGCATCAGAGTGCACATGGAGCGCAGGATCCTTCTGTGACGAACATCCGTCGTCCGCACTTGCAGCTACCCTGTTTCAGTGGTTTTCTCCGACGTTGATGTAGCCTTTGCTATGTCTCATTGTGTACTTCCTTACCGCGTGCCTGCGTGCCGCCTAGCATGTCTAGCTTTTGAATTTGCGCCGTTGTGCTGCCCGTTTGTAACCGACTTTGTATGGATTTGTATGACTTAATGACTACTATTAAGCATCTTTTGTACTACTCAAATTCCATCGTGTTACATCATGCTGGTTGCTAATCACTCGCAATGGCTTCTGCTAAACTACCCCTGTTGAATTTAGCAGGATGGGTGATAACAATCCACCTCCGCCGCCACCGCCTAACTATATGGCTGCTATGATGCAACAGTTTGAACTCAACCGACAGTTCATGACGGGAATTATGGATCAGTTCCCTTGTCCCAATGCCAACCATCAGCCAGCTTCAATCACACTGCCAGAATTTGTGCGCCTCAACCCCTCGGTATTCCGCAACAGAGTTAATCCGCTGGATGCCGATGATTGGCTGTGTGACATCTTCTATGAGATGGAGTCAGCTGATGTTCCCCCTTTCAGCTATGTCACATTCGCGACATACTTCTTGAAGGGACACGCAGCACAATGGTGGGCGACTCACCGACAGATCCTACCTCCTGGAGCTGTCGTCACCTGGGTGGAATTCAAGGCTGCTTTTCGTGCCCGGTACATTCCTCAAGGGGTTATAGATCGAAAGAAGGCCGAGTTCTGCAGCCTCGTTCAGGGAAACAAGACTGTAGAAGTCTATCAGTGAGAGTTCCATGACTTGTCTCGCTATGCTGAAGAAGACATTCCCACTGATGCTCATAGGCAGGAGAAGTTCTGTGAAGGGCTACACCATGACATTCAGCTAGCCCTGCTCATCCAAGATTTTCCTGACTTCGCCACTTTGGTGAACAAGGCTATCATGGTCGAGACTGGTCTGAAGAAGCACAAGGAAGCGACCAGACGCACCCACGAAGCGGGCTCATCTTCGGGCTCGTCTTCGTAGAAGCGCCGCATCTGGATTCCACAAAGCATGTATCGTCCAACAGCTCCAGTGTACAGACCTGCATATGCTGCACCTCGTCTACCTCCTCCACCGCCGAGGCAGCCTCTTCGAGCTGCACCACCTCAAGCTCCTGCACCACGTCCAGACAGTGGACTTTGCTTCAAGTGTGGCCAGCCAGGTCACCGTGCCAGAGATTGTTCTCAGAATCAGAATCAGCTAGCTCTTCCTTCTGCTGGCCGTGGTAATGGCCGTGGAATTCCTCAGCAGCGTAACAACAATGCCAGGCCTTCTTATGGTCGTGGGCAGGCCTATCATGTCAACATGAGTGAAGACCCAGACCAACCAGCTACAGTCATGGGTACACTACTTGTTAATTCAGCACCAACTTCTGTTTTATTTGATTCAGGAGCATCTCATTCATTCATGTCAGAGCATTTTGCACGGATGCATGATGTTAAGTGTGAGTACATGAACACACCTTTAGTGGTACATACTCCCGCGGGCGGATGTCGAACCTCCGTGGTTAGTTATAATGTTCCCATTGAAATCGAAGGATTGGAGTTCCGCGCGTCTCCCATTATCCTGAAGTCTTCAAAAATTGACCTTTTATTGGGAATGGATTGGTTGAAGGCTCATTACGCCTCAATCAATTGTGCCAGTAAAGTTGTACACCTCCTTCATCCATCAGATGAGTTAGTGAATTACCATGCTCACCTCACTCAGAATGCCGAGGCTCAGATTTATGCCTTGAATGCGTTGAACACTTCTCCGCTTGAGGGGATCGAGAACGTTCCAGTTGTCTGCGAATTCCAGGATGTATTTCCAGAAGAACTTCCAGGAATACCCCCTGCTAGAGCTATCGAGTTCGTCATCGACTTAAAGCCTGGCACCACTCCTATTGCGAAGCGTCCTTACAAGATGCCTCCGCACCATCTTCTCGAGCTTAAGGAAGAAATCGATAAATCACTTAAGAAGGGCTTCATCCGTCCCAGTTCCTCTGCCTGGGGAGCACCATCTCTCTTTGTCAAGAAGAAAGATGGTACGAATAGGTTGGTTCAAGATTACCGTCCTATCAACGAGGCAACCATTCAGAATAAATATCCACTTCCTTGGATCAATGATTTATATGATCAACTTGCTGGATCTTCGGTGTTCTCTAAACTCGACTTGAGGTTGGGTTATCAACAGATCCGTGTCCGTTAAGAGAATATTCCGAAGACCGCCTTCGTTACTCGTTATGGCTCCTATGAATACACTGTCATGTCATTTGGCCTAACGAATGCTCCAGCTATGTTCTCCCGTCTGATGAATTATATATTCATGGATTACCTCGACAAGTTCGTCGTGGTATATCTGGATGAAATTTTAGTGTATTTGAAGAATAAGGAAGAACATGCCGAACATCTTCGCCTTGTTCTAGAAAGGCTATGAGAACACAAGTTGTATGCCAAGTACTCCAAGTGTGAATTCTGGCTTTCTGAAGTGACCTACCTTGGACATGTGATTTCCAAGGACGGTATCACCGTTAACCCGGAGCGTGTTCAGGCTATTCTTGATTGGACTCCTCCGAAGAATGCCAAGCAAGTCAGAAGTTTTCTCGGCCTTGCAAGCTATTGCCGTCGATTCGTCGAGAACTTTTCCAAGATTGCCAAACCCCTGACTAATCTTCTTCACAAAGGCGTTAATTTTGAGTGGACAGACAAATGCCAGGAGAGTTTTCAGACCCTCAAGGACAAGCTTACTTCTGCTCCAGTGCTTGCTCCTCCAGATTCTCGCAAGGACTTTGTGATATATTATGACGCCTCTCGTCAGGGATTAGGTTGTGTCCTAATGCAAGAACGAAAGGTAATTGCATATGCCTCGCGACAATTGCGTCCGCATGAATAAAACTATCCAGTGCATGATCTCGAACTCGCTGCTGTGATCTATGCTTTGAAGCAGTGGCGACACTACCTTCTTGGTAATCGGTGTGAGATTTATACCGATCATCAGAGTCTGAAGTACTTGTTCACCCAACCGGATCTTAATCTTCGTCAACAGTGATGGTTGGAAACAATTACGGACTATGACTGTGGTATTTATTATACTCCTGGCAAGGCTAATGTGATGGCTAATGCCTTGAGCCGCAAGTCCTATTGCAATAACCTCATGGTTAAGCAAGCTCAACCCCAGCTATATGAAGAACTGCGCAAGTTGAACGTCTGTATCATTCCGCAGGGTTCTCTCAATAACCTTGTGGTACAGCCAGATCTTGAGAAAGCTGTAAAGATTGCGCAAGCCAAAGATGCCGAAGTAGATCTGATGAAGAAAGAACTTTACCTTGATAAGTACAGGGATTTCTCGATTGCTGAAGATGGAACCTTGTATTTCAGAGACCGCATTGTGGTACCTCGCTTCGAACTTATGACTGACAAAGTCATGAAGGAGGCTCATGATACACCTCTGTCTATTCATCCGGGTAGCACCAAGATGTATCGCGATCTTCGTCAAAGGTACTGGTGGTCCAGATTGAAGCAGGACATTGCTCGATATGTTGCTGAATGTGATGTTTGTCGTCGCATGAAAGCAGAACATCAGAAGCCTGCTGGAATTCTTCAACAACTTCCAATTCCTTTGTGGAAATGGGATAAAGTGCAAATGGATTTCATAACTGGTCTACCCAAGTCTCAGAAGGGTCACGATGCTATTCTTGTCATCGTCGACCAACTTTCCAAAGTTGCACATTTTCTGCGTGTTAAGGAGACTATCACTGCTAGCTAGTTAGTAGAATTGTATATCTCCAGAATCATTTCACTCCACGGTATTCCGAAGGAGATCAGTTTGGACTATGGCGGTATTTTCATGTCCAAGTTCTGGGAAAGTTTCCAAGAAGCTATGGGAACTCACATTACCTGGAGTTCAGCTTATCATCCCCAATCCCAAGGCCTAGTCGAGCGAGTTAATCAAGTGCTTGAAGATATGCTTCGGGCTTGTGTTATATCATTCGGTAAGAAGTGGGAAGAATCTCTCCCATTTGCCGAATTCTCTTATAATAACAGTTATCATGCCAGCTTGAAAATGGCCCCCTTCGAAGTGCTTTACGGACGTAAGTGTCGAACCCATCTGAATTGGTCAGAAACTGGGGAACGACCTCTCGTGGGACCGGACATTATTCAACACGCCGAAGAACAAGTCAGAATTGTTCGACAAAATCTCAAGGCGGCTCAAGACCGTCAGAAGAGCAACTATGATCGCAAATGATGGGGTCTGACTTATCAACAAGGTGATCAAGCTTATCTTTGTGTCACCCCTATGAAGGGCACCCGTCGTTTCGGAATCAAGGGCAATCTAGCTCCACGCTATATCGGCCCCTTTCGCATTGTTGCCAGACGTGGACAGGTGGCTTATAAATTGGAGTTGCCACCGCAATTCTCTCATATCCACGGCGTCTTCCATGTGTCACAACTTTGTAAATGCTTCAAGGAATCTCCACATCGCGCAGTGGATCATGAAATGCTCGAATTGCAAGATGATCTTTCTTATAAGGAGCATCCCATCCGCATTCTCGACGAAGCTGAACGTTGAACTTGTCAGAAGACAACCAAGTTCCTTAAAGTGCAGTGGTCGAATCACACTGAAGATGAAGCCACTTGGGAACATGAGGATCATCTTTGGGAAGAATATCCCGACCTCTTTCCTTCTACCTCCTAAATTCTCGGGACGAGAATTTCTTTTAGAGGAGGAGAATTTGTAACACCCCCATGTAATAGCCACTGTGACACTCTGTTAAGTATGCCGAGTCATCTCCATTTGCAGTGCCTAATCACTTTGGTTAAGTATTCAATTCAAATTATATTCTGAAAATCAACTCAAAACTCAAAAGTGAAATATGAAGTTGCTCAAACACTGTTGGGAAAATGTTCATTAAATAGCAAATAATCCAGGGACATTTCTAAAATTAAAGTCAACATTTACTAAATTAGTTTAGTGACTCAAACAGTAAGGAACAGAGCCAAATCAACATTTATCATTCCCAAATTATTTTTGAATAAATTCAAATGATTTCCAAAAGTGCCCAAACTTTTTGTGGCAGTGTAGGAAATTGCCATGCACATGTGTGAGCAAGTTTCACATTTTTACTAGATCATTTGAATACTCAAAATAATTCTAAACTATCTCTGTAAAAAGGAAAATTCAAAAACAGAAAATAAAATGCAAAGAGGCACTATGCACTGGGCCTAAGTGCACAGTGCCCCGACCACAGCCCACTGGGCCCATCTCCCTCTTCTCCCTTGCGTGTCAGCGCGCTCGTGGTTGCCGCGCGTGCGCCGGCGCGGCAGTGACACCGCGACGCCACGGCCGTCCAGGAGGGGATAAGGCCGAAGCCAAAGCATCCCCCCTGGCCTCCTCCGTCATTCTCCCCTCTCTCCCTCGCTCGCTTTTCCCTCTTCTCCTCCAGATCCGTGGAGGCCGAGCGCCACCGTCGCCGCACCTCCGACGAAATCACGCAACTGGCGTCCGCTCCTCCCTCCGAGCTGTCCGCGGGGTTCACCAAGCTCCGCCACGTCTTCTGGAGCCATTGGAAGGAGCAGAGGAGCTCGGCAACGCCCAGATGCGCCGTCTTCTTCCTCGGGATGCCGGTGATCCCCTTCCTCCCCGACGAGCTCCTGCTGCTACTAATCTTTCGAGGGCCTACGTGAGTGCCGCATGGTGAGCCTCTCCGCCATTTGCTGCTCCTCGTTGCCCCTCTAGCAACCCGTAGCTAGCTCACCGTGGAGCCCGAGCTCTGGTCGCCGCTTTGCACTTCACCGCCGTGGCCACAGTCGTCGTCGTGCTTGTCTGGGCCCCGCATCGAGTTCCTGGAGCTCCTGCGAGTCCAACGAGCATGCGAACTTGCCTCCCTGTGCCCCCTTGCTCCGATTCCGTTGTTGCCCGAACTCCGGCGCCGCCTTTGCTCGTCGCCGGCGCCGTTCCGGTCAATCCTGACACCTCGCGCTAGTCTAGTTTGACGCGGCACTCTCTGCTCGTTCGAACGCGCCCAACGGCGCTCGATTTGGCCACCTGTAGGCGAAACCCGACGAGGCCCGAGGACCTCCGCCACGTTTTTGAGCTCGCCGGCGTTCAGTCGCCGGCCGGCCGACGTGGCAAGGTGGGCCCCGCCCCTGCGTCGCTGACCAGTGGGTCCGGGGGGCCCCGTTGACTGGGTTGACCCAGTCAACGTGCTGACTGGGCAGCTCCAGCCACTGACATGTGGGCCCCCTCTGTTATTTAATTTAATTAAAATGTTTTATAAATAAAAATAATTAGATTAACCTAATCACTCACTGACACCTGGGGACCACACCCCTAATTAACCCATTTAGATAGTTTAATTCACTGTTAAACTAACAGAGACTGACATGTGGGCCCCACTGGACCCACATGTCAGGTTGACCTGGTCGGCTGACCAGTTGACAGCTGACGTCAGCATTGCATCATGCTGATGTCATAATTCCTTTTCCTCTGTTAAATAAATAATTCAAGAAAATGTTTAAATCTTCGAAAATCCGTAACTTTTAAACCGTAGCTCAGATCGAAAAACTTAAAACATGAAAGTTGCTCAGAACGACGAGACAAATTTGATCGTGTCGTCTGTTTCCATGTCGAAACCCCCTACGTAGGAGAACCCATAACTTTCCATCCGTATCCGGTATATGAATAGAGCATAATCACCGGATAATAAATCCCGCGTTAATCCTATAATAACAAAAATGACCTAGATGCATCTTTAGGCAACCCTGCACTGCATCCTAGGCATGGCATGCCCTGTATTGCATTGTTGCTATGTATTTATATGTTTCTTCCCCCTCTTCTCTCTCGGTAGACCCCGACATCGACGTAGCTCCCGAGACCGACGCAGCTCCAGAGGTCGACTACGCTCTTGACGATCAGACCCTTGCCATAGAGCTTCCAGGAAAGCACCCCCTTTTTGAGCATTCCGATATCGCCTACTCTTCTCTCTCTTATGCTTGCATTAGAAGTTGCTGCTGCTACTATTATCCTATATCTGCTGCATAGCCTGTTTAATTGTAACCTGCTGTTGATACCTACCTGTTATCCTAAACTGTTTAGTATAGGCTGGGTAGAGACCTATCAGAGACCCCACTTTATCCCGACTACCCCGCTGGATTCTCAGAAGACCCAATCAACGGGATCAAAGACCAGGCCCCGACATTGCACGTCACTTCCCCCTTAACTGCTCGACACTACTGGGTTAATATCGAGTGCCGAGCGTGATACCTCGTCAGCACTTCTGATGATAACCTTGTAGGTTAGTTAATCGGTCATGGTAAGTGAGGGTGATTCCTCCTACAGCACCCCCGATAACGACATTGTCGAGCAACTGCTCAAGTGTGGACCTCGAGGGTGATGCCTCTTTAGTTCACCTTGATGTTTACGTCAGGTGGGAATCCAACGAGGGTGATTCCTCGGATTCCTTCTTGATATGGTAGCCACACGGATGCCTTTACATTATTGATGATAATGTTTGTTCTGGATAAAGACGGGTCGGCCCTGAGGGGTACCCGCACGAGTTTATGATGAGAGTGATATGGAAACGGGTGGACCTGGATGGTGCCTGAGAGTCGAACACGAGGCGTGGCCGGGCATTCCTAGCCCTTGCCGCAAGTCCTCGAGACGGGGCGACGGGGTCACATCTTTCGTGAGTCTCTGCTCGTTACCGCACTACCAACACACTAACGGTTTGGATATTTGATCCGAGGGGCCTCTGGCCTGATAGCACTAACCATCACGTGGGCATAGTATGGGCGTTCTGCGTCGTATACATCAGCCGAAGCTTATTTGACGTCAGTAAGGAGCGGCGCACGCCGAGTTGGACTGGGAATGTAACTGCGCTTGTATAAGGGGTTGCTAGGTCTGCTCTCGGTGGCCCCGTAACGTGCAGGAGTTCCCGGGGCGAAGGCCCAAGACCCCTGGGGGCATAGGTTTAGTCCGGCGTGCTGACCTCTCTTTTAAGCCTAGGTCGGGTTGCGGCGTGTCGTTTGGCCGAGGCCGGGCATGACCCAGAAAAGTGTGTCCGGCCGGAGTTAAGCGAGCGTGGTGGGTAAGTTGGTGCACCCCTACGGGGAAGAAACAATCTATCGATAGCCTATCCTACGGTAACGGACACTCAGAGTTGTATCCCGATCGGTACAACTAGAACTGGTGACTTGAGATGATACTGAATAGTATGGCTCTGGGATTGCTTTCTCACAGGGAGTCGAGAAAGGATCTCTGGGCGAGGTTGATGACATTACTACTACTTTACATTATGTTAATCTGCACTCTTCTAATGCTGCAAGACTGATGAAGATGCTTGAAGATGCTAGTCTTCGATAGGACTAGGCTCTCCCATCTATTCTGGCATTTCTGCAGCCCAGACCACATATACAGCCCTCCTTTGAAAATGTTGCATATGTAGTGTAGATCCTTGCTTGCTGAGTACTTCGGATGAGTACTCACGTTTGCTTTTCTTTATTTTTCTCCCCATATCCATATGTCGCCGCCAGATGACGGAGCCCCTGAGATAGCTGCCCCTGTCGATGACTACGGCTACTACTACTACCCTCCCGGCGAGTACTACTACGAGGAGCCGACCGACGACCAGGAGTAGGATTCGGAGGGTCCTAGGCAGGAGGCCTACGCCTTTCAATCGTAGTATTTTATTTTGCCCCGCCTTTCTAGAGGCCTATCTGTAATTCTACTATATCTGTACCCAGATATCTGATGCTTCCGCTGACACTTGTATGCCATCGAGCTATGTATTCGAGCCCTCGAGGCCCTAGCTTGTAATATAAAGCTTGTATGACCTTATTCATGTTTTAGAGTTGTGTTGTGATATCTTCAAGTGAGTCCTTAGGCTTGATCATGTGCATTTGCATGTATGGTTAGTGCACGATTAAGCCGGGGTCGTCACACATGGTCCCCTCGCCGATGGCGCACACCCAAACGTTGGTGACGATTCCTCACCCTAGCTGGTGGCGTTGTGATAACCAATAGGTGTAGAGGATAACAATAACCTTCAATATGAACTATCATAACCCAAATTTATTGATTCGACACAACGAAAATTAAAAAATGTACTTATAACTTTAGTAGTTGCATTGTCAATTCAACCACATGTGTAAACAAAGTACTTGCTCGAGAGAAGTTATTAGTAGCAAATGTGATGAAGTGTTGGTTGTTTGATTGCAGTAGAGTAACAAAAGTAGCAATACCCAATAGTTTCCAAAAATAAGTATCTGAAAGAGAGAAACAGTTATCATAGGTGTATGTATGAGGATGGATAATGAGACGTTGCATGTAGTAGCGGCGCCAAGATTGGACAAGGTCTCATGCAGCCTTCGAGAACTCTAGCTACAGTTAACAAAAGGATTGGGCCTCAAGCCCTAGACCACCGCCTGGGCTGCGTGGGGCCTGGCGCGACCATTCACTACTAGGGAAAAGGCTAGCAGTAGCACGGGGTTTTACCTTAGCAGTAGCGCGGGTGCCCGCGCTACTGCTAAGGCGCTACAGCTAAACTTTAGCAGTAGCATGGGTTTACCCGCGCTACTGCTAACCGTACATAGCAGTAGAGTGCTTGCAAAAGCACGCTGCTGCTAATAGCAGTAGCGCCTCTATTCAGTGCGCGCTGCTGCTAAACAAACATTGCTGCTACGTGCATGCCCCGCGCTACTGCTAAATTTTTCTATATTTTTTTTCTGCAGCATATTGACGCTGTGTTTGTACAGGTTTTATACAGTAGTCTCATCTTATGATTTTATGATCATGATGAGTTATTATATCAGTGGGTGAAAGATACGTGGATTAGATTCAAGTGGAGGCAACATGGTGTAGATTCAAAGTGCTACTAATCCAAACTTGATCACTTTAGTTTGGATTAGTAGTACTTTTGATCTGCATCATGTTGCCTTCACTTGAATCTAATCCATGTTTATTTCACCCACTGATATATATAATAACTCATCATGCACATAATGATATAACAACTTAGCATCATCATCATCATCATAATAATAACTCATCATCGTTATCATAATAACAAGTCATACTCATCATCATCATAGTCATCTAACAACTTCTACTCGTTATCATAATAACAAGTCATACTCATCATCATCATAGTCATCTAACAACTTCTACTCGTTATCATAATAACAAGTCATACTCATCATCATCATAGTCATCTAACCAACCCTAGTTAATTGTTCTTAGCACATGATCATGAGTATTAGCTAGGACCTGCTACCCTCTCTAGGGTAAAATAGCATAAAACAACATAGCTCCTGACTCTCCATTATGGAGAATGGAGATTATCCTATCTCCAATTCGTGGGCTTCGCACAATGTTACTTCCAAGTAGCTCCCTACGATTATTCATAACTTTTTTTCCATTCTTTGATTGTTAGGTCTTCATCTGTTTGAGAAATCTTATATGAATAGTGCTGACCCGTAGGCAGATTTGGCCGTAAGCTAATAACATCAATGTGACCTTTCGTATGCATTAGATGAGGCACACAATCCTTCGGAATTTTCTGTTGGAGAGCGTAATAGTAACGTAGTTAGCAATGTAGTTTAGCTTTAGAAGAATGTATGCAAAAGATGCACTGGTGTTGTAATAGTAAAAAAAATCTTACCATGCCATTTCCATGGATGTTGCTGATACGTCTCCGTCGTAGCTATAATTTTTTATTATTCCATGCCAATTTTCTATAACATTTATACACTTTTGGCAACTTTTTATATTATTTTTGGGACTAACATATTGATCCAGTGCCCAATGTCAGTTCCTGTTTGTTGCATGTTTTTTGTTTCGCAGAAAATCCATATCAAACGGAGTCCAAATGCGATAAAAACTTACGGAGATTTTTTTTGGAATATATTTGATTTTTGGGAAAAAGAATCAATGCGAGACGATGCCCGAGGGGGCCACAAGGCAGGGGGCGCGCCCCAGGGGGTAGGGCGCGCCCTGGACCCTTGTGGTCACCCCGTAAGGTGGTTGGTGCCCTTCTTCGGCCGCAAGAAAGCTAATATCCAGATAAAAATCATGTTAAAATTTCAGCCCAATCGGCGTTACGCATCTCCGGGAATTTAAGAAACGGTGAAAGGCCAGAGTCTGGGAACACAGAAACAGAAGGAAACAGAGAGAGAGATCCAATCTCGGAGGGGCTCTCGCCCCTCCGCTGCCATGGAGGCCATGGACCAGAGGGGAAACCCTTCTCCCATCTAGGGGGAGGCCAAGGAAGAAGAAGGAGGGGGCTCTCTCCCCCTCTCTCCCGGTGGCGCCAGAACGCCGCCGGGGCCATCATCGTGACGGCGATCTACACCAACAACTTCGCCGCCGTCATCACCAACTCTCTCCCCCTCTATGCAGCGGTGTAACACCCCTTCTCCCCACTGTAATCTCTACTTAAACATGGTGCTCAACGCTATATATTATTTCCCAATGATGTATGGCTATGCTATGATGTTTGAGTAGATCCGTTTTGTCCTATGGGTTGATTGATGATCGTGATTGGTTTGAGTTGCATGTTTTATTATTGGTGCTGTCCTATGGTGCTCTCCGTGTCGCACAAGCGTGAGGGATCCCCGCTGTAGGGTTTGCAATATGTTCATGATTTGCTTATGGTGGGTGGCATGAGTGACAGAAGTACAGACCTGAGTAAGTAGGTTGTTTGCGTATGGGAGTAAAGAGGACTTGATACCTTATAATGCTATGGTTGGGTTTTACCTTAATGATCTTTAGTAGTTGTGGATGCTTGCTAGAGTTCCAATCGTAAGTGCATTTGATCCAAGAAAAGAAAGTATGTTAGCTTATGCCTCTCTCTCATATAAAATTGCCCTAATGATTACCGGTCTAGTTATCGATTGCCTAGGGACAAATAACTTTCTTGTCACAAAAAGCTCTCTACTAAAACTAACTTAGTTACTTCTTTATCTAAATAGCCCCTATCTTTTATTTATGTGTCTTTATTATCTTGCAAGCCTATCCTATCACACCTACAAAGTACTTCTAGTTTCATACTTGTTCTAGGTAAAGCGAACGTTAAGCGTGCGTAGAGTTGTATCAGTGGTCGATAGAACTTGAGGGAATATTTGTTCTACCTCAAGCCCTAGGCCACCGCCCAGGCTGCGTGGGGCCTGGCGCGACCATTCACTACTAGGGAAAAGGCTAGCAGTAGCACGGGGTTTTACCTTAGCAGTAGCGCGGGCACCTACGCTACTGCTAAGGCGCTACAACTAAAATTTAGCAGTAGCATGGGTTTACCCGCGCTACTGCTAACCGTACATAGCAGAAGCGTGCTTGCAAAAGCAAGCTGCTGCTAATAGCAGTAGTGCCTCTATTCAGTGCGCGCTGCTGCTATACAAACGTTGCTGCTACGTGCATGCCCCGCGCTACTGCTAAATTTTTCTGTATTTTTTTTCTGCAGCATATTGACGCTGTGTTTGTATAGGTTTTATATAGTAGTGTCATCTTATGATTTTATGATCATGATGAGTTATTATATCAGTGGGTGAAAGATACGTGGATTAGATTCAAGTGGAGGCAACATGGTGTAGATTCAAAGTACTACTAATCCAAACTTGATCACTTTAGTTTGGATTAGTAGTACTTTTGATCTGCATCATGTTGCCTTCACTTGAATCTAATCCATGTTTATTTCACCCACTGATATATATAATAACTCATCATGCACATAATGCTATAACAACTCAGCATCATCATCATAATAATAACTCATCATCGTTATCATAATAACAAGTCATACTCATCATCATCATAGTCATCTAAAACCTTCTACTCGTTATCATAATAACAAGTCATACTCATCATCATCATAGTCATCTATCAACTTCTACTCGTTATCATAATAACAATTCATACTCATCATCATCATAGTCATCTAACCAACCCTAGTTAATTGTTCTTAGCACATGATCATGAGTATTAGCTAGGACCTGCTACCCTCTCTACGGAAAATAGCATAAAACAACATAGCCCCTGACTCTCCATTATGGAGAATGGAGATTATCCTATCTCCAATTCGTGGGCTTCGCACAATGTTGCTTCCAAGTAGCTCCCTACGATTATTCATAACTTTTTTTCCATTCTTTGATTGTTAGGTCTTCATCTGTTTGAGAAATCTTATATGAACAGTGCTGACCCGTAGGAAGACTTGGCCGTAAGCTAATAACATCAATGTGACCTTTCTTATGCATTAGATGAGGCACACAATCCTTCGGAATTTTCTGTTGGAGAGCGTAATAGTAACGTAGTTAGCAATGTAGTTTAGCTTTAGAAGAATGTAGGCAAAAGATGCACTGGTGTTGTAATAGTAAAAAAAATCTTACCATGCCATTTCCATGGATGTTGATGATACGTCTCCGTCGTATCTATAATTTTTTATTATTCCATGCCAATTTTCTACAACTTTTATACACTTTTGGCAACTTTTTATATTATTTTTGGGACTAACATATTGATCCAGTGCCCAGTACCAGTTCCTGTTTGTTGCATGTTTTTTGTTTCACCGAAAATCCATATCAAACGAAGTCCAAACGCGATAAAAACTTACAGAGATTTTTTTTGGAATATATGTGATTTTTGGGAAAAAGAATCAATGCGAGACGATGCCCGAGGGGGCCACAAGGCAGGGGGCGCGCCCCAGGGGGTAGGGCGCGCCCTGGACCCTTGTGGTCACCCTGTAAGGCAGTTGGTGCCCTTCTTCAGCCGCAAGAAAGCTAATATCCAGATAAAAATCGTGTTAAAATTTCAGCCCAATCGGAGTTATGCATCTCCGGGAATTTAAGAAACGGTGAAAGGCCAGAGTCTGGGAACGCAGAAACAGAAGGAAACAGAGAGAGAGATCCAATCTCAGAGGGGCTCTCGCCCCTCCGCCGCCATGGAGGCCATGGACCAGAGGGGAAACCCTTCTCCCATCTAGGGGGAGGCCAAGGAAGAAGAAGGAGGGGGGCTCTCTCCCCCTCTCTCCCGGTGGCGCCGGAACGCCGCCGGGGCCATCATCGTGACGGTGATCTACACCAACAACTTCGTTATGCTATGGCTATGCTATGATGTTTGAGTAGATCCGTTTTGTCCTATGGGTTGATTGATGATCGTGATTGGTTTGAGTTGCATGTTTTATTATTGGTGCTGTCCTATGGTGCTCTCCGTGTCGCACAAGCGTGAGGGATCCCCGCTGTAGGGTTTGCAATATGTTCATGATTTGCTTATGGTGGGTGGCATGAGTGACAGAAGTACAGACCTGAGTAAGTAGGTTGTTTGCGTATGGGAGTAAAGAGGACTTGATACCTTATAATGCTATGGTTGGGTTTTACCTTAATGATCTTTAGTAGTTGCGGATGCTTGCTAGAGTTCCAATCGTAAGTGCATATGATCCAAGAAAAGAAAGTATGTTAGCTTATGCCTCTCTCTCATATAAAATTGCCATAATGATTACCGGTCTAGTTATCGATTGCCTAGGGACAAATAACTTTCTTGTGACAAAAAGCTCTCTACTAAAACTAACTTAGTTACTTCTTTATCTAAATAGCCCCTATCTTTTGTTTATGTGCTCTTTATTATCTTACAAGCCTATCCTATCACACCTACAAAGTAGTTCTAGTTTCATACTTGTTCTAGGTAAAGCGAACGTTAAGCGTGCGTAGAGTTGTATCGGTGGTCGATAGAACTTGAGGGAATATTTGTTCTACCTTTAGCTCCTCGTTGGGTTCGACACTCTTACTTATCGAAAGAGGCTACAACTGATCCCCTATACTTGTGGGTTATCAGTTGCCGTAGTTCAACCCCATTCAATGTGAATACTTTAGGGATTATCGCTTGACTCAAAAAGGAAAACTATTATGGGATCAAATTCATATGTTGCATTGGTATGCTCGGGAACTATGCTTGAGATATGATTATACTTGTTGCTCTAGGATGAAGGTTGAAGGTTCCACACCTTCCCTTTTCATGTAAATTTAATGATAATGAAACCTTAGCTTCTTATGCTAATGGTAGATATGATTACTATGATGTGGAACGAATAGAAGAATTTGTTGCTTTTAAGGGTGCTTATGAAATTGAATCTTTGTTTGAAAAGTATGAAGCTTTTGATGATGATGTTTATAGGCCTGAAAATTTTGCTATACTTAAATATTGCTATGAGAATTATGAATACAATGCCGATATTGATGCATTTATTGAGAAAGTCTCCGCTGTCCAAGAAGAGACTAATATTTTGCAGGAATCTATGGAAGAAGGAATTGCTGAAACTGTGAGCTCATTAGATGAAAAAGATGACAAGTAGAGCGAAGAACAAAAGGAGGAAGAGCGGATTGATCACCCGTGCCCACCTTCTAATGAGAGTAACTCTTCAACGCATACATTGTTTAATTTCCCTCCGTGCTTACCGAAGGATGATTGCTATGATAATTGCTATGATCCCTTTGATTCGTTTGAAATATCTCTTTTTGATGAACTTGATGCTTGCTATGCTTGTGGCCATGATGCCAATATGAATTATGCTTATGGAGATGAACTTGCTATAGTTCCTTATGTTAAGAATGAAATTGTTTCTATTGCACCCACGCATGATAGTCCTATTATCTTTTTGAATTCTCCCAACTATACTATATCGGAGAAGTTTGCGCTTATTAAGGACTATATTGATGGGTTGCGTTCTACTATTGCACATGATGATTTTGTAGATATAATATGCATGTGATTGCTGCTCCTACTTGCAATTATTATGAGAGAGGAACTACATCTCCGCCTCTCTATGTTTCCAATATGATAAAATTGCAAGAAACTGTTTATACTATGCATTGGACTTTACTTCATGTGCATGAATTATTCTTTTATGACATGCCGATGCATAGGAAGAGAGTTAGACTTCGTCATGTCAGCGGCTAATTAGGGGAGTGGGCCCAGCCTGTCAATGAGACATTAGACTAATCTAATTATTTTTATTTATCAAATCATTTAATTAGCCTAATTACCAGAGGGGGCCCACATGTCAGCGGCTGGAGTTGCCCAGTCAGCAGGTTGACTGGGTTAACCCAGTCAACGGGGCTTGTGGGGCCCAGCGTCAGTGTCTCAAGGGCCCCACCTGTCACGCCACGACGGCGACGTCACCGGAGTTACTCCGGCGACCAATTTCCACGGCGGCGCGCTCTGTACGTGGCCGGAAATCCGCTACGGTGCACGGAAAAAGGTGCGGCTAGGCGCGTTCGAACGGGCTGTCGATGCCGCGTCGAGTGGTGGTGGCGTCGTGGCCTAGAACGGCGTGTGGCGACGACGGCGAGCGACGCGGTGGACGCCGGTGTTCGGGTGAAGATGGAAATGGCGAAGCAGTGCGCAGTAGCTCGAGCTAGTGGGTTGGTCGTGCCCTACGCGTGCGAGCGAAGCTGTTGGACGCAGGTGCGTGACCAAAAGGTCACCGGAACCTTGCCGGCGACGAGGTCCGCGGCGACGGGCTCGGGCTCGCGTGGATTAGCAGCTACGGGCGCGCTGGAGCATGAAGAAGAGCGTGGGGAGGATCTGCGGCTCACCTTGTGGCTATGAAAAGCCCTTGATGGGTTTAGTAGCTGCAGGGTTGGCCGGCGTGGAGGAAGATCGCCGGAGCTAGAGAGATCGGCGTCGCGCTCGATCCACTGCCTCCGGTGCTCTCCGGCTTGCGGTTGTGGACGAGGACGAGGTGGATGACCACGGCGGAGACAAGGGACACGGTTGCACAGCGCGGAGTCGACGGCGGCCGCGGGATCTACGCTGGCGAGGCCGTAGCAGCGCACTGGAGAGGGGGAAAGAGCTCAGCGGAGCGTGGGAGAGAGGGGGGGGGGGGGGGAAGAGTGACGAGGAGGTCAGGGGGAGTGGACGAGGGGGACTTATCCCTTGGGCTGTCGGCGGCGTCGTGGCGTCGCGCTGTCGACGTTCGACCGGCGCAACCATGGAGGGGATGACACGGCGAGGGAGAGAGAAGGAGATGGCCACTGGGCCGGTTCGGGGCACTTGCACTAGGCCCAGTGCACAGTGCCTCTTTGCATTTTATTTCTGTTTTTGAATTTTCCTTTTTACAGAGATAGTTTAGAATTATGAGTATTCAAATGAGCTAGCAAAAATGTGAAATGCTCACACATGTGCTTGGCAATTTCCCACACTGCCATAATAAGTTTGGGCACTTTTGGAAATCATTTGAATTTATTCAAAAATAATTTGTGCATGATAAATGCTGATTTGGCTTGTTTCCTTACGTTTGAGTCACTAAACTAATTTAGTAAATGTTGCCTTTAATTTTAGAATTGTCCCTGGATTATTTGCTATTTATTGAACATTTTCCCAACAGGTTTGAGCAACTTCATATTTCACTTTTGAATTTTGAGTTGATTTTCAGAGTTGAATTTGAATTGAATACTAACCAAAGTGATCAGGCACTGCAAATGGAGATGACTAGGCATACTAACAGAGTGTCACAGTGGCTATTACATGGGGGTGTTACATACCTTCCGGGGTGTCCGGAACCCCTTCCGGTGACCCGATTTCTACCCGGTACATCCCGAAACTCTTCCGGTGTCCAAATATCATCGTCCTATATATCAATCTTTACCTCCGACCATTCTGGAGCTTCTCGTCATGGTCGTGATCTCATCCGAGACTCCGAACAATATTTGGTCACCAAATCATATAACTCATATAACACTATATCGTCAACGAACGTTAAGAGTGTGGACCCTACGGGTTCGAGAACTATGTAGACATGACCGAGACACCTCTCCGGTTAATAACCAATAGCAGAACCTGGATGCCCATATTGGCTCCTACATATTCTACAAAGATTTTTATCGATTGAACCTTATGACATCATACGTAATTCCCTTTGTCCATCGGTATGTTACTTGCCCGAGATTCGATCGTCGGTATCTTCATACCTAGTTCAATCTCGTGACCGGCAAGTCTCTTTACTCGTTCTGTAATACATCATCTCGTAACTAACTCCTTAGTCATTTCTTGCAAGGCTTATTATGATGTGTATTACCGAGAGGGCCCAGAGATACCTCTCCGATACTCGGAGTGACAAACCCTAATCTTGATCTATGTCAACTCAACAAACACCTTCGGAGATACCTGCAGAGCATCTTTATGATCATCCAGTTACGTTGTGACGTTTGATAGCACACAAGGTATTCCTCCGGTATCCGGGAGTTGCATAATCTCATAGTCGAAGGAATATGTATTTGACATTAAGAAAGCAATAGCAATAAACTGGACGATCAATATGCTAAGCAAACGGATAGGTCTTGTCCATCACATCATTCTCGTAATGATGTGATCCCATTATCAAATGATAACACATGTCTATGGTTAGGAAACCTTAACCATCTTTGATCAACGAGCTAGTCTAGTAGAGGCTTACTAGGGACACGGTATTTGCTTATGTATTCACACATGTATTTAAGTTTCCGATCAATACAATTCTAGCATGAATAATAAATCTTTATCATGAATAAGGAAATATAAAATAATAACTTTATTATTGCCTCTAGGGCATATTTCCTTCAGGTAGCCTCTTGCTCCAGCGTCGTGCCTAGCGCGATAGCCGGCGCGCACACCCACTCGCGTAGGATGCCGGTCCACGCGTACATCTCCGGCTCAGGCTCCGTGCGCGCCGTGGGCGTGAGCTCAGGATCAGCCTTGGACTTGGGCAGCGAACGGATGGCTTTTGGGTTTGGGTCAGCGTGTGGCCGGCGTTTTTGTCCGTTTGGACTCAAACGGATACGAGCGGACAGTTGGGTCGCCGCGTTGGAGTTAATCTTACTGAAAGAGACAAAAGTTTCAAGGTTTTGTTCAGGCTCTATATTTCATGAAGTTTTTGAAAATTACGTGAGATATTGGAGTTGCTCTAGGAAATATGTGTGTTCTTTTTTCGTATGTGTTCTATAAAAAAATTCTGATACAGTAGAAAAATATATTTTAGAAAATTGTCTAGTATGTGTTCAATAAAAAAGTTCAACATATATTAATAAATTCATGATATATTCAAAATGTTTAGTGTTTATTTAAAAAATGTTCATCATATAATTAAGAAAGATCACTGTATATTAAAAAATGTTCAATGTATATAAGAAATTATTCATCGTATATTAATAATGATCAGTGTGTATTTATACAATAATGATCAGTGTGTATTTACCAAAAAAATATCTTATATTAAAAGTCCAGTGTGTAATGGAAAAAGATGTGCACCGTATATTAAAAAAATTCAACCATATTAAAAAAAAGTTCACCATATATTGCAAAAGGTATAAAAAATAAATATGTAAAAATTAAAAAAAGGGAAAAATGAAGAATACCCAAGATCCGAAAAAAGATAAAAGAAAAAAAAACAAACCACAAAGAACACATATGAAAATGAAAACAGTTTAAAAAAGGCGAGCACGTGTCCGAATCTTAGCATATATAGAATTGTCTGCCTTTTACTTGACGTGAAGGGTAGAGTGGTGTGGTCATCAGCCAGAGCTCGGAACATTGGTTTGTCTGCGGTTCGAATTTAGCAGGGTCCCATTATTTTTTGTTGCTTTTATTTATCTGTCCCACTGATGATTGGGACCCACACAGGGTAGAGGGAGAGCGAAAGGTGACGTAGAGCGACGATGGTGCATCGTTATGATTAACGGAAATTGTATCAAAATGTGCAGTTAGCCAAGTTAGTGTACCATTTTTCTGGGGTTATTTAGTTTATGTATGATTTTGTTAGTTCGCTCTAAGTTTTTGTATTGTAGATGTACTCCCTCGATAGATCATCCGAAAAAGCTTGTCCCTCAAATGAATGTATCTAACACCAAGTTAGTGCTAGTTTCATCCATTTACACTAGTGGAGAATCGGGCTTTAGTCCCGGTTCGTAAGGACCTTTAGTCCCGGTTCACCAACCGGCACTAAAGGGTGGGGACTAAAACCCCCCCAAGTGCCGGTTCGTCATGACCCGGGACCAAAGGCCCACCACGTGGCATGAGTCCGCGCCGGGGGGCTGGGGGCCTACACCTAAAAGGTTTATGGGTTTATGGGTTTATTGTTTATTATTTATTTTTCTTTTTAATTTTGTGTTTTTCATTTAATTCTTTTTTATTTCAAACATATTTTATGCTAGTACATACTGTACATGTTATGCATATATATAAATAGAATTTCTCATAGAACCGATCATATATATATCATCGAATTTCTCGTACGACCATTCACATACACACACATATATATACAATTTGGTATATACAATTTCTCCTACAATTTGCAGATCATTACATGGAGGCATTAGGTGTAATGGTATTCTCCTTTGGGATGTATGACCTGGTCGAGCAAAAATTCCGCTATTTCCTCTTGAATTGCTCGTACGCGATTCGTTGGTAGGAGCTTATCCCGCATCTCCATCATCTTTAAAGAAGGAGATCAATATGAATGTATTAGTTGTGTGTATATATATTAGATAATGATGTAAAAATTGGGAATAGTGTTCTGGCAAACGTACCCAAAGTTGTCTATCATCTTTGGTCCTTTCGGACGTCATCATGCGAATGTTCTTGCAAACGTAGTATGCATATAAATTATTCCCTGCCGCCTGCCTTATGGCCTTTACGAGAATAGAATTCAATCAGATAATAATTAATCGAACATGATAATGGTATTGAAACTAGAATTAAAGAGATGCATGGACGTAGCTAGCTAGTACTACTTTATTAATTACCTTGGGTCGCACCCATTTCAGCTGTTGTTTCCATGCGCCTTTAACCTGTTTGATAAACTTTTGCCAAACCCTGCCCGCCGGCAAAGAAAATGAATAAAGAAGTTATTAATTAGTTGATATCAGGAAATGAACTAAAGAGGCCGACATAGTGCGATAATGATTGAAATTACCTGTCGACCATCCCCCTCATGATTGCGTAGTCATTAACGTCTTTCAGTAGTGAGTCCAGTACTTGAACTTCTCCCTCGTCAACTTCAATAATTAGCAGGATCCAGTGGAAACTGCATGCGCACACATTTGTATAATTAAGCAGGCATGTGCATAACTCATCAACTACACTTATTAACATCTAGTAAGCAAAAACAGAATTTGTAGTACAAGACAGTGTCATTCACCCGAAGTTGTAAGGAAGTAGTATTTCTGGTTGGGTATTTAGTCACTTCAAAAACTCTAGCAAGCTTCTCTCTGTGTCTTTTCTCGACCATTCAATTGACCATGTCTCTTGATTAATGGTATTTGGGTCAATGAACCCAATGTCATAGCGTCCATCTCTTTTCATTTCATACATGTTCATTCTGCATAATACCACAGAAAAGAATATAGTGAGGATAATTACAAGTAATGAACGAGAACAGCTAGCTAGAGACTTAAATTACAGAAAGAAATCACTTACAGACAATAGCAACTGACGATAGATTTGTCGAGTGCGTCTTGATTGAATAACTGAAATATTTCTTGAAACTCAACCCACAAATCTTTTGCATGGAAGTAATGCTCTTCCTTGACTTTCACCATGAGGGACTCTCGCCCGTTGTTTACTTCTCTCAGGTACCACTCATGCAATGTGCACATTCTCGTTGATAGAAGCGGGATCTCCTCAGGCTTGACCAGAGGTTGCCCGAGGACAAATTTCCATGTTATTTCCTCCTCTGTAAACCCGGGGAGTTCCTCGATGCCTAGGAGTTGTTCAACAGTGACACCGACCTCTTCAGCCTGCCTTCTATGATCGTTGGTTACTACCAGCTGATCGGCGGTACTCACATGTGGTTGTACAATGAGCGGGGGGATCGATTGCACTGCCTGTTCTCCCAGCTGGGGAACTATTTTCCCGCTTCTTTTACCAACTGCTTGGCTCGAGCTCGAGCTCGACTCCTTCTCTTTTTGTGCACGATATAACTTCTTGATAGAGCGCTCATAGTCTGAGTTCCTTTTTTTCACAGCCGGTTGAGCATTATCAATAAAGTGTTGTACGACTTTCTCAGGTACTTTCTCCTTTGGCGGGGGGGGGGGGGGGGTCGGTGCAAAATGGGCCTTCACTTGGGCATCCACTACGGCCATGTTTTCCTCGCCAATCAAGTCGTAAGGCAACTTCGGAAGAGGCTTGAGGCTTGGACCATATCTAAATTTCTTGCCTGTTGTACCGCTAGCCGCCATAGCTGCGGCGCCTCTCTTCCACTGTTGCTGAGGCGGCGGAGACGATTGACGCGGTGCCGGACTTGGAGGAGGAGGAGTCGGCTGACGCGGTGCTGAACTTGGAGGAGGAGGAGTCGGCTGACGCGGTGCTGGACTTGGAGGAGGAGGAGTCGGCTAACACGGTGCCCGACTTGGAGGAAGAGGTCGGCTGACGCAGTGGCGGACTTGTTGCAGCAGGAGTCGGTGGCCTTGGAAAGACGATGCAATCCTTTCTCCATAGAATGATACGATGTATGGCCTCTCCCAGTGTGCACTCCTCGTCACCTCCAGGAATGTCAAGCTCTAGCTCGTAATATCCTGACATCACTTCATCAACCCCGACACGAGCATAGCCAGCTGGAATCAGATTGCAATGGAAGGTTGCTTCAGGGGGATTTGTTAAAGCATAGCTGTCCGCCACCTTCATGGATATGTTCTTCACTTTCATGTGTAGCTCACAAGTAGTCCTATCTTTGATATCATCCACAGGGTATCTAGCCAGCAGTGCATCATTGGCCGGGGTGGAACCCACGCTGCTTCTATGCATAGATGGGATGTTCCTATCCAATGCTGGATCTGCTTGCTGCTGCCGCTGACACGCCCTTTCCTGGCTAAGTGAGTCGATCTGCTCCTGCTGCCACCTGAAAGCGCGTTCCACTCCGCGTGCTTTGATTCTACCAGTTGAAGGCGTGTCGCTTCCTCCTTCCTCTTCTCCTCCTCCAGCTTCCTCTCTCCTCCTCCTACTGCCTTCTTCTCGCACGGCTTCTATAAGTGTCGTTCCAATCCGCAAACCCCTCAAACCAGGAACAATGCCTTTGCCTCGTGTTCTTCCCGGGTGTGTTCAGGATTCTTCAGGCCGTGTAAGCTCGTCGTGCTCTCGTTGGGGCGTGAACGCCCCGTTCGAGCTCCTTCTATTGCAACAAGTAAACCGTCGGAGGCTTCTTTGACTTGCCCACTCCTAAACCGCTTGGTCTTTGGGTCCAACTTCCCCCCATGTGCATAAAACTAAGTCCTGCACCTTCCGAGCCATCTCAATGTAACGAGTGGCCCCTGCAGTAATCATCTCTTGCTCAGCGATATCCCACTTAGGCCGGGCCACCTGACCCAGAATATGGGCCACTTCTTTTTTGCAGCATTAATCTTGTTATTCTCAACCATTCCTGAGCTATTTCTGATTCCTTGAACTTCATGAAACTATCCCATGATCTCTTGCCTGCACCAGTGCTCCCTTGAATTCGGGAGTCAGCTTTCCTACTTTGACATACCCAACCCATTTTTTTTGTGGTTGTTGAATTCTTCACCATCTTCTTAAGAGCACTCTTCTTGACTTTCTCCAGATCTGCATCTGTCAAATGATCTGGGTGGTGAAATGTGACATGAGCGATTCCCAAAGCAATCTTTTGCTCTTTCAGACAAAAGTAACTCCTGGTCTCCCTTTGCTGGCTTTTTCCATTCTTGAACGGAGATCGAGATTTGTCCCTGACATAACTCCGCATTGACTAGTGAACTTGTTTGCATTCTTCTTAGGTTAAGCGGTTCTCCATTTAGTTTGATGGCATCGATGCTGTACTTTACGCCATCCTGCAACTTTTGGCCGGCCTCGTACTGCCCTGCTGCTTGTAGAAGATTTGCTTGATCCGGAGGGCTAAAAGAAGAAAAATCGATTCGTTAATATATTACAAATCAATTAAAACATGTGATGATCACAGATGCCTTATATAAATATACCTCGCCGGTCTTTGTTATTTGAAGAACATTTCCTTCGTCATCATTGTTGTGGCCTCATCTATTCGTTCGTCTTCATCAAATACATACCCTCACGTATTGTTCAGATATTGAGAGCCGTTCATCTTCAGGTTCATTCTCATCTGGGCTCGGGGAGCGTATGATGTCGAATAGAGTCTCTTCTCCTTCTCTGCGGTATTGTTCCATAGCTTTTATTAACTAATCCAGAGAAAGATAAAACAATTTAGTATTCAAATTAGAATGCATGCAATAATAAGGAAAAACTGAATCATAGTAGATAATATCATCTCGAATAATATCACTATATATACATCTCGAATAATCCAGATATATGCATATCGAATATAATCTCGAATACATCGTCTCGAATATTATTGAATATATAATCTCGAATCATCGTCTCGAATATTATCTCGAATACATCACTAGCTAATACAGATCGAATATTATCGAATAATCTAGTTCACTCGCGGTTCCTGAGGTGCGGGTGTGGACACCCAAAGAGAAGGAACCATCACAAGATCACAGCTCGGGTGAGATCCCTGAAGAACCTGTCAGGTCTGGAGAACCTGACGTCCAACGCAATCATGTAGCGACGGGCCGTGCTCGTCCTCCCCTGACACGGCGACGTACCACCTCCGCGGGGGCCGGCTGCCTCCGACCGAAAGTGGCCCACGCGACCGCCACCAAAGAAGCTCCGATCGACGAAGGGAGCCCGGTTCCTCACCAAGTTGCGCGCCCGGAAGGTAGCACCTCCCGTGCCAGCCCGGCGGAGCCCAGTCCTGGACATGGCGCCTCTGAAGTAGGACGTCGTCGCAACGAGTCGACGACGAGGATGCGGGCCGGGCATCGTAGACGTCGAGAACAAATTCTATGCAAATTTAACATTTTTAAATGTCTGATTGTGATTTTTGTAATTCTTTTACTTGATTTTGCAAATACATGACAACTTTCGCAAATACAACATTAAGATAATATTAACATTAAATATTATTAATACATGGTCAACTTTTTCTATGCAACTTTTTCTAAAGTATAAAAAACTAAAAAAGAAAATCTATGCAAATTCCACCGTTCATCTCACAATTAATATATCTATATATTACATACATTGTATAAAATACACTAGTGAAAAAAAAACTAAAATATACATAAATAGTGAAAAATAATCATCTAAAACATCTAAAACATCAAAACATACATGCATATATACATACATTGTATACTAATTAATAAGAATCTAAACATGCATGCATATCTAGTGAAAAAAAAATCGCCGGAGGGCCGGGGCGGCGCGAGCTCACAGTGGGCGCGGTCGGGCCGGTGGCGCGGGCGGTGGGCGGCGCGTCGGGGGCGCGATCGACGCGGCGTCGGGGCAGGTGGGCCGCGGGGCGGCGCTGGGCGGCGCGGGGCGCGCCGGCGCGGGGGCGGCGGCGGTCGTTCGGAGAGGCGGCGGCATCGCGAGGACGAGACGGGCTCGGGGGCAGCCTGGCGGCGTCGTCGGCGCGGCGGAGGCGGCACCTGGCGGCGTTGGTTCGGCGCGATCGATGGAATGAAGTGAAAATTCGTAGTGTTGTATAATATAGGAGGCACCTTTAGTCCCGGTTGGACCACCAACCGGACTAAGGGTGAATTTTGGCCAGGCAAGCGGCGGGAAGCCAGGCCTTTAGTCCCGGATGGTGCTCCAACCGGGACTAAAGACCTATTCCTGGCACGGCCGCACTACGTGGATGTTTAGTCCCACCTCGCCCAGCGAAGGGCGTCCGCACTGTTTTATAAGCCCGGCGCGGTAGCTCTTTCGAGCTCTCTCTAAGCAGGACTTTTGGGCCTATTTAACACGTGTCGCCGTGTGGGGCTTACTAGTCGTGCGGGCTTGCATCCTGGCCCAACAGAGGTTGGGTTCCTAGTCTTATGCAGGACGTGGCCGGCCCAGTAGGCTGGCTTTTTTTAATTTACTTTCAGTTTTTTTTGTTTCTGCTTTATTTATTTTCTTTCATTTCTGAGTTGTGTTTTTTGCTTTATTTAGAGTGTTCTGAGTGAATCTTTTTTGCTTTAGGTCAAAAAAAATTATAAACTTTCTGTTAGTGCCATAGTTTTTAAATTTGATAGTTTTGAAATTTTGTGAATCACTAGTTTGTGAATAACTTTATTTTTAAAAATGATTTTTCAGTGATATTTTTTCTACTATTTTATATTAGTGTGTTTATCATTATATTGAATTTGGTAATTCTTATGTATTTAAAAAAATAACTGCCTTTGTAACAGATGAGTTTTTCGTCCGAAACACTGATACTTCAAAGAGATTGTCCATTTTTGTACACGAAGTGCATCCAGTTTTTTTGGCCGTAACCCTCTTAACTTTTTAGCACATGCTATGTGGGGTTGAAATGATTATACCATGCCAACTTTCAACCTTTTCAGAGTTCATTGTAGTGCTTTTTTATTTCAGGGTCTTTAGCTAAAAAAATAGTAAATGCTGAAAAATAGCAAATGAAGTCGAAAGGGTTGAAAATTGATGACGTGGCTTCGAATGTGCATACTGAACGCACAAAAGTTGGAGTTGAAATAAGTTATAAAAAATGAAATGCCTTTGTAACAGATGAGTTTTCGTCCGAAACTTCTTATACTTCGAAGAGATTGGTCCATTTTGTACACAAAGTGCATGTAGTTTTTTCCGTGCCGTAACCCTCTCAAACATTTTAATCAATGGCTTTTGGGTGAAATGATGATACCATGCCAACTTTCACCCTTTCAGAGTTCATTTGTAGTGCTTTTAATTTCAGGGTCATTAGCTAAAAAAATAGTAAATGCATGAAAAAATCAAATGAAGTTAAAGGGTTGAAAATTGATGACGTGTCTTCGAATGGTGCATACTGAACGCACAAAAAGTCTGGAGTTGAAATAAGTATAAAAAATGAAATGCCTTTGTAACAGATGAGTTTTCGTCCGAAACTCTATACTTCGAAAGAGATTGCCCATTTTGTACACAAAGTGCATCAGTTTTTTGCCGTAAACCTCCTCAATTTTTAGCACATGGCTATGTGGTGAATATGATACCATCCAACTTTCAACCTTTTCAGAGTTCTTTTTGTAGTGCTTTTCAATTTCAGGGTCATTTAGCTAAAAAAAATAGTACAATGATAGCTAAACAATGAATGCAAGGTTGAAAATTGTGACATCTTTGAATGTGCATACTAAGCATCTGGATTATCGTATAAAAAATAATCTTGTACGATGGTTTTCCGCCAAACGCTTCCGAAAGGTCCCATTTTTACACGATGCACAGTTCTAACCCTCAACATTTGACTTATGAAAAACATCCAACTTCACTTCCTAGAGTTCTGTAGCTTTCATTTCGTCATTAGCGCAAAAGATATCCTAATATGGATAAATTTTGTATATTTTCCTCGTTAATTCCAAGTACACTAAAGATCCTCCGTTTCCGAGGATTTATATAGTCCGAAACCTCACTAGAGACGGAAGTGATGACGTGAAGCCTTGTCACATCC
Source organism: Thinopyrum elongatum (assembly GCA_011799875.1). NCBI lineage: Eukaryota > Viridiplantae > Streptophyta > Magnoliopsida > Poales > Poaceae > Thinopyrum > Thinopyrum elongatum. The sequence continues at coordinate 3,122 of JAAAXO010000297.1, read as the reverse complement.
CAGATAGGATCTTTGGTATAAAACTTTTTCTTCGCGTGTGCCCCTTTTCCGCCGTAACCATGGACAATCTTCGTCATTGTACTGGATGCCTCGGGTCAATATATCGCTGTGAAGGAGCAAATTTCATGAACTTTTCATAATCTTCTTGACATTCTGTCTTGTCTCCACCCCACGATGTTTCTTTTCCCTGAAAGAACTACGTGGCCGCTTTGGCTCATCGTAGATGTATTCGCTTCCTTATCTTTTCTTTTTCTCCGGCTTGGTCAGACATGTTCCTTCACATATAAAACCCTGCGCCAACATCATTGGCTAGGACGAATGGTTCGTCTGCGTACCCAGATATTGTTGAGATCACTATTGTCATTCCGTACTGCGGGTCTCCTTTACTCCCCCCGCCTCCTGTCGATTGAACCCCATTTGCTCAAACAAAAAGGGACTCTCAACCACTTCCATATCAAGTTCCCATATCCCTCTTGTAACCATTATATGTGTCCTTTGGGCCTATTGGTGTTTGCTTCATCAAAGCGGACCCCTATTTTGGTGGGTGTGCTCTTTTTATCTTGGTCGATCGTGTCAAATGTATTCCCCGTTTATCTCGTACCCTTGGAAAGTCACAATATTCAAAGCATGGACTTGGACAGCAAGTACAGCTCATCTGCAACATCGTGAGTCGTCATGCATGAGAACGGTGTCTGACCACCGGTCGGCAAAATCCCGCTTTTTTCACGTGTATCCCGTCAGTCAGACTGCTCCGGGTTTGTTTGGAGCATAGAATATTTCTTGTGTTCCTCGATATATATGGAGCCACAATGTGAATTTTGTAGAACTGTGTAGTGTGCTTGGTGCCCAAGAATGCCCGTCCATATATATTAACTTGGTCCTTATTACATTAGCCCTTTTCCACCCGTTTGTCCCTCAATGGCCGCGATTCAGTGAACACCAATCGGCTTAAGGTACCGGAATAAAGTCACACAAAATCAATGAACCCCTCTGTTTCATTAGGCCCTTGGAGATGCTCCTTCTGGCTAGCCGTTTATGCAACATCTTTCTTAAGAAGACTCCATTTGACCTCTCAAAGGGACACATATGTGTAGAAATACAGGACCGCAGAATGACAATCTCTTTCGACTAGTGTGAACTAGGACGTGCTATCATGATATTGAAGAAGGATGGTGGGAACACCACTCACCTGACAAACATTGCCCACAATCATTCTCTAACCTTGGTAAGATTTTGAATCCATCACCTTCTGAGAGCATTGCATTGAGGAATGCACTAGCTCACAATGGCTAACGAACATTTTTTTCCGGTAGCCCCCTCAATGCAACCGGAAGTAGTTTGCGTCATAATCACCGTGGCGTCATGAGAACTTTAGGTTCTGGAACTTTTTCCTTCTCTGGCCATATTTATTATTCCCTTTATATTCGATAGAATGCCAGACAGGACCTTCATACTTGAGGCAGAATTCAAAGAAATTTTCATCTCCTTCTTGGTAAGGGAGCGTAGCTGGCATGGACCCTGATACTCTGCTTTGGATTTGGATCATGCCTTCTTTTTCTGTGCATATTTTGCTGGTCCTCCCGTGCCTCCGGGTAATCTTTTGTCGTCCCATACACCCCAGAATCCTAGCGGTTCCACAAAGATTCTTCGTCACGTGCATCACGTCGATTGCAGAGCGGACCTCTGGTCTTCAAATAGGTATTGTCTCAAAATATAGTTTCTTCTTCCACAATGGGTGCGCGTCCGTCGCGCTTCATTCGGAACAGATTGTTCCGTCAGACCCTTTTCCAAAGATTACTTTTTACAATCTCTGACCTATCAAGTATATCATCACAGTACGGGGCGTGCTTCTCTACGGTGAGCTTCCGTCCACCTTTCAATGCTTTGCCTTTCTTTCTTCCGGGGATGCCTGGCTCGGAGAAATCGACGATGTCCCACGTACCCATTCTTCTAATTTAATCCAAATATATCCTATATGTCGGTATCATCTAAATAGTGCGTGCATTGCGTGGTATCCCTTGTTTTTTGTCTGTCTTGAAGGTTACTGAAGCAGACAATCATTGTGGTTACAAACAAGCAACGCATTTGGTCAATTCCTCCTGTTTGTGCTCATCCCACGCACTTACACCTTTTTCATCCACATTGTAAGAGTTCTTCAACTAATGCCTTAGGTACACATCAATGTCGTTGCCGGGTTGGCTTAGGGGGCCTTGATGAGCACTGGCACTCATAATGAACTTCCACTTCAGATCCAAACCAAGTAGGAGGTATAGGTACTAGAGTCATAAGGCCAGGTGCTATGATTGCTGGCTATGTCTCCCCAAAAGGATTCTTTCCATCTGCACTTAAACCAAACCATACGTTTCCTTGCGTCATGCAAAGCTCCTCTCCACTTTCTCTCTCCCGATTTTTTCTCCACTGCGACCCCGTTCATGGGTATACTCGAACTTCCCCCGTCTTTCTTACTTTCGTCTTTTTGTGCCATCCTCCAACTTGGCATGCTCTTTGTTTTTGGAACAAATGTGTTCAACCGTGGATTATAGGACATACCATCACTGCACCTTGGCAGATAATCTCCTTCCTGGGGCACTCGCCCTCACATTACCAGTGTCATCGCGGCTGATCTTATGCGAATGCCACCACATACGGGCATGGCTTCAAATCCATCCCGTACTCCCGGGGGCCGGTGTAGAGATGCATCATTAGGACATGCATGTATCTTCTGCACCTCTAATCCAGAGAGGGAGGCAGGAGACAACCTTCTTTGCATCCGTACATACTGTCGGGCAATTCGTTGTCCGTTGAAAGATCTTGCTTACTTTATTAGGCACTTTTCAAATCCCCTTGTCAGATCCCATTCCTCCTGCCTTTCCATTGCAGCCAATTTTCCAGTGTGGTGCCCAGTTTTTTCTTGATCATCCATCTCCGTGAATTTGGGTACAACATTTTCTTGTGATCCTCTAACATGCGCTTGCACACTTAGCTTTTCCTTTTCACTTGCGCAGTTTCTCTTGCCTCGCAATGGCGCCCGACCAAAACATCACATAGCGGGCTCATCTGATGCCCTCTTCTTCATCTCGCTTCCCCGCATTGCCCGGCTCAGCTTCTTCCCCTATTGTTGT